>JANHZT010007538.1:8084-24716 GCA_032468215.1 Stegonotus admiraltiensis | reverse complement strand
AGTATGAAGGCTATTGCTTAATGCATTGTAAGCCGCCCTGAGTCTCCGGAGAAGGGCAGCATATAAATAAAAAAAAAGTGTTATAACATAGGCAGATTCCTGCTAGGGTGTACAAGGCCAGGAGTAATGCATTGTTATTTTGCAGGTTAAAACAGGACCATATGCATGTTTAAAAAGGCAGACTTTGATTGTGTGGTTGTGCTGACCATTTTAATTTTTTTTTTTAGCTCCTATCACCACGGATACCCCTGGAGCTGTGTGAATTCTGTTGCATGCAGATAAGCTGCAAGAACAAGTTCTACTATTCATAGAAGGCACACAGATCCATCAGAAGCTTTCTGTTAAAGAGAGGAAACATTTACAGATTTCTCCTCTTTCCCTTTCCTCACAAAAGCCCCTTTTCTGAAGCAAAGACACAAGAGGAAAGAGGAATCACAACAATTTCCATCTTTTTCCACTTGTGCTGACAAGACATGGATCTGCCTGAGATACATTTTTAATCTAGTCGATGTAAATCCACCGTCAAGAAAATCTGAATACTGCAGCCCACATATGTTGCGTAATTTTTCCTGGTATTCTGTTTGGTATATTTTATTTTAAATTTTTATAGTTTTGTGAGATTGCTTGAATTTGTTTGCTGATCAAAGGGGAAAAGCTACAACCTTGTGTTCAACCATGAGGGCTTTTATTCTGCCATTTTGTATTTTGTGTCTAGGTATTAGTTTCCAGCACATTTTTCTATCCATAATGATGGGTATACTTTTTTTTTTGGTTTTTTTTGGCAGCAAAACACTGCATTTTGAAAAAAAAAAAAGTTGGCTATGAGCCAATGCAAGAAAATACATAAGGTGTTTGGATGAGGAACAAGAAGAGCCAGCGAGAGATCTCAGACACATTACTTAGTGACTTTGGGCAACTCTCACTGCCATGAACTACTGGAGAAAAACTAGGATATAGTTCAAATGAATGCATGACTTGATGTGAGGGACAAATTGAGGAAATGAAATTGCTAAATAGGTGTCTTACAGTTTGTGGTTAAAGTACTTATTTTACATTTTAATACTGTTAAAATATAAACAAACACTTTGAAACATCCTGATTTTTGTGTTTTTAAGGAGAGATTGGACAGCTATTTTTTTCCCCAGAATGGTATAGGGTTTCCTGCTTGAGCAAAGGGTTGGACTAGAAGACCCTCAAGGTACCTTCCAACCAGGAATAGGTTCTACTTACCTCTGTTACTGCTTTGCAACAGGGCTGCGCGTGCGCACGAACAAAGTGAGCGCGCACACACACGCTTCTGCACATGTGCAGAAGCTTTCTGATGACATCGGGGTTGGTGGGCGGAGCCTCCTGCCAGTTTTACTACCAGTTGTATAGAACCAGTCCAAACCGGAGGCAACCCACCACTGCTTCCAACTCTGATATTCTATTTGCTTAAACATCAAATTGGTGTTTTCAACTCTGCAGGCTTAAAGTACCCATTTCTTTCTTTAAAGCCTTCTGGGTTTTTTTTAAAGGTAGACCACCAGCTTCAAGAGGGATTTGGTGCTAAAACTGGTTTTCTGAAGGGTGCCTTCAAATTTGTGTTGACTCCTGGTGACTGCCTGGGCGGGTCCCCACATATTCTTGGCAATATTTTGGAAATGGTTTGCCATTATCTCCTTTCTAGGGCTGAAAGAGACTGACTGGCCCAAATCACCCAGCTGGCATTGTGCTTCAGGTGAGACTAGAATTTTTCCAGTTTCTAGTCTGATGCCTTAAGCACTACACCAAACTGGTTGTCCTTCTCAGGTTGTCATCTTATGCCATAAAGATTAGTAAATTTATCTTATCAAGGAAAAACAAGAGCCAAGATTCTCAAGATGGAATCTGCATCTAACATCATATTTTATACTTTTTCCTGAATTCCTGAAAATTCATGAGATAGAAGATAGAAGAAGAAAGCTTATTTTGTCAAAGACCAGCTTATAACAGAGTACCATAAAACAGTCAGGCAAGTATAAATAAAATATAATTGGATTCACAAAATACTGACTAGGTTTAATATGAGTTTCAGATGGCAGATTGCAATGTGATTACTAGATGATGTTGTAATGCACAGGTCTCCAACCTTGGCAATTTTAAGATTTGTGGAATTCAACTTCCAGAATTCAACTCTGAGAATTGAAGTCCACAAGTCTTAAAGTTGCCAAGGTTGGAGACCCCTGTTCTAATGCACACCTTCTGTACAGTGCAGGTATGCTAGCCTTTGCACTAATGTAGGAAAACTGATTTCCAACAAAAGGGCATTGTGGGTATATAAGTTCATTAAGATCAGAATTATCTGCACTATAGGAAAAAAGCTTTCCAGAGCTTCAGATAGGTTGTTTCTCAGTCCAACAAGGAAAGTCTAGGGATTAAGACAGTAAAATTGTGATCTCTTAGCTTTCTTGCATGGGAAGAAAACAAATGTTGAGAAATTGGATCACCTTCTTTCTCTCAGCCCAGCAGTGTCATCAAGAGAGCTCTACATTGTTTTTCTACCACTCAGACTTCAAGCTACAAAAGCACATAAGACTTTTTTCTGAATTGTCTCAGCCCATGACTAGAATGCACAGGTGGTAAGAGCCGTGGTGGAATTTTTTCTTTTTGGTTAGAATGCAATATTACAGGCTGAGTCAGAACTGAAGAAGCTTCTTGGATGAGAAGTGAAACGTCTTCAAGGAAAACCAAGGAAGTCCAGTTGCCTTTTGAAAAAGCACTTTTGGGACATGTAAACCAACTATATTCTTTAAACAGTATAGAGGCTTATTAGCATAACCTCTCAGGTCATGGCTTCAGTCCTGTCCCTAGTACAGATTTTTACAATCATTTTACTTCATGAGGTAGCCTATATAGGACATTACTTCAATTTATGTTTACAAAGCACCAAATGCCATTAAAATTATTAATACTTTATTGTGTCAAGGTTTACATAAATACTGTAGTAGTCTTTTCCCCATGAATTTGAATAGGGAAGACTCCAAGCAAGCCCATTCAAACCTCCTAAGGAGTAGCCCCATTGAATGTAATAGACATATTTTCAGTGTAGTCTTAAAAACACTATAAGAGAAAACAGAATCTAGCACTTAGCTCAGAAAGGTTAGTAATTAAGTACAACTCCATCTGCTTTAGTTCTGATCTGGTAATTAATTAATTAAAATTATAAAAAAAATTGAAAATAATGCAGATCAGAAATTTGTTCCTAGAAGCAGATCATTCAATAGTGTAAATCTTTTCTGATCTGTTAATCTCATTTATTGTGCATTAACTACACAATGGGTAATGTAGAAATGCATAATATTATGTCCCCTCATTCTTTCTACTCTTTCAGACCAGGCAATATTTAAATTGCCCCCTGCTACCACTGCCTCTTCCTTTTCTTCCTCCTCCTCTTCTTTTCCAGTGTAAGCCTCCTTCTTGTGTCTGCAATGTAGGCTCCTCTTTGTGTTTCCTCCAGCTTCTATCAGTCAAATTTCCCCCTTAGAAAATGAGGGTACATTCAGATACAAACAAAAGCAGCATTAATTAGTGTTTCTGAATGTCACATTTTAATTAAATCTTTCTTACTTCAGGGAACAATAGCAGTCTTCATTTAATAGGATCTTCCAGATGTTGTTGCTAAGGCTGAGCATAAAAAGACATCTGGACATTAAAGTGTACACATATTGTGAAGATTTGAGAGAAGGCAAACTCTAGTTTCATGCTATCACAGTAACTTCAAGATAACATTGTAAAAAAAAAAGCCAGCAATTGTCCCCTAGCAACAAATAAAATTTGATAGTGTCCATGATTCCAGTTTCATATCTTTTTTTTTATTATTTTAAACTACTACAAAGATATAGCTATTATATTGGTCTACAGAATGCTCAAAACTCTTCATCTGCATTATATCACATTTCTCCTGTAGTTGTACCTCCTTATGTGCTTTAGAAATGTCAAGATTACAGATTTCAGAATGTCCAGTTAATATGACTGCATCTCTCCCTGCATTTTCTCTACCAGCCAGGCTTCGAGGTGAAAGTTTGAAGAGAATATCTTGTTCTACATCTCTTCCCCCTCTTGATAGGACCATGGTGATTTAAAGTTCTATGTACAGGCTCATGTCCCCCAGTTTTGAACAATAGGGAGCAAGATCAGTGAGGATGGAGCCAACTAATATACCCTATCCCATTCTTCCACTCACATAATAGTCTGATGAGAAATTACTCTAGATATTATACTGAAAAAAAAGCCCAATTATTTCTTGATCCCACTAATTTCTAGTACATATTTATATTGTAATAACATAGAATCAATGGATTTTATAGGATTGGTGGGGGGACATATTGGGCAGCAGTACACAGAAAAAGTATTCAGGTGCTTTGATAGGTCACAAACTGAACATTAGTCAACAGTAAAATGTTCCCAGAAACAAAACAATACAATCCACAGATACAGGCTGTATCAACAAAATATAGTATCAAGATCAAAAGAACTTTTATTTTTTCTATATTTTTCATTGGTCAATCTGTATCTAGTTCTGGGCATCATATTTTAGAAATGATATCATCAGCAGGCTGGAGCAGAAGAGATTACCCGAGATGATAAGAGGCCCCACAGGAAAAACTTACAAGGAATGATTGAAAGTGTTGGGTATGTTCATAAGACTTCAGGGAGACATATAGCTATTTCAAGTATCTGAAGGGTTGTCATGCAGAAAATATGGCAGAATTGTTCTGCATTGTTCTGGAAGAGTAGAAAATGAACAATGGAAATACAATTACAGAGAAGTAAATTTTCATTGGACGTGGAGATAATGTTCCTAACAGTAGGAGCTGTTCAACAATGGAACAAACTGCCAAGGGAAATGTTTAAAAAGAGTTAAAATAACCTTCTGGGTGAAATCCATATTAGGAACACAGTTATTGCCTTATCCTAAGGCACGTCCTTGGTGTGTCTTGCTCAGAGTTAGCTACTTTGATGGGTAAAGAGACTCAGGTCTTCAAATGGGAGGAGAGATACCAAGAAATGTATCTGGAATGATGGTCTCCCATTGTGTATGTCAGAATGACCTTGGGAGACTGGGCTCAGATACGCTGTATAGGGAACAGTCAGGTAAGAGACAGAATTGTCCACAGCTGGATAGTGGACAGGGCAAGAGGCTGAGAACAGACTCTCCTAGTTCCTCAGGGTATAAAAGAGACAGATGAGAACTGTACTTTCAGACTTGCAAGATTCTGTTAATACAGCCTTACAATGAAGTAGAATTAGCTCATCTGGTCATGTTTCTTGTCTGGTCTACCTGGTAAAGCTGACACGTTGAGCTGCAGCTTTGCCAAGATAAAGCCAATCACAAGATGCCACCTCCACAACTGCAGATAAACTCCAGAGGGAGTTATTGCCATCATTATAGTTCTCAATCAAGAATAGTAAATAACAGCAGAGGGATGTGGGAAAGATTGTCTGTTTCTTGGGCTGCACAGGTGGGTTGAATCCTTCTTGCTGTATAAAAAGCATTTGATGGCTTTGGCACATATTATTTATTTTAATTATGATAATGTTTTATAACATGTTAGTAAATGTTCTGCAGTGTAAGTAATTATTATTAACATAAGACATCACAGCAGGCCTCTGCTATTAAATTTCCATCTATTTTCTGTGGCTGAAATTACAGGGTGTGCCTATTAGCAGTATGCAAATGAATGCCATTCTTTAGTCAGAATTCAACAAGGAATACATATGTTGCCATTCCCCAACACTCATTCTCTGTTTCTCTCCTGTAAACATAGAGGAAGCTAGTCCTCTATGTTTACAGGCTTCCATAGCCAGTCATTATGCCAAATAATAATAAGCCAGTCATTATGCAAAATAATATTTTGCAAAATCCCCATTTGGAAATTGTGCAACCAACTTTGAATTTGACTTGTTTCACCACATGTGGAAAGATTAGCTCCCTTGATTTCTGGGATGTGGTTATGGGTATTGTCTTAATGTACCGTAATGTTTGAGCATTTACCCACTGTGGGATTCTAGTGCTTCACAGGGTTGCTCTTCCTAAACATTTAGGTACCAGGCCACTAAAAGAAAAAGGGAACATACAGTATAGGGAGAGGATGTCCAAATCTTAAGTAGAACAATGGATACACAAATGCATCACTGGCAGAAATAAGGGGAAAGATTGGCATACCTGAACTAAGGTTTAAAGAACTTTAGTCTTGTGTATGACATCCTACAAACATGCCCACTCAGTTATATTAGGCTTTTCAGCAGCACCTGATATATATCTAAAAGGGCTGTAAGTCAAAGGCAAAATGCTTCCATGGTTAAGCTCTTACCTGCACGTAGAATTTCAACCTGAACCTGTAATCATGGAAGTAGCAGCAGTTGAGACCATTGTGGATTGCCATAGGTTTCAGTGCTCACACACCAATGTTTTTTAATAGGAAACCACTGGAAGAGGTCATTTGGTGGTTTGGGGTAAAGTTACATCAATATAGGCATGAGACTTATTTATATATTGCACACTGACTCAGAAATTCTGGGGGTTGAAGTACAGATGCCTTAAAGTTGCCAAGGTTGAAAAAAATTGTTTTATGCTGCCAATTATGCATAAGAGCCAGCTTCTGATACGAACTCAAGGTATTTATTGCAGAAATTATCTCTTAGTTGCAATAATATAAACAAGTTGCAAATTACAAACCAGTCCAAAGTTTAGCTGGAAAATCTAAGGAACATACAGTTAGGATTATAGATAGACAGTGGAGTAGGTGTATATGTATAATTTGGTGTTTCTTGTTACCAGAGATTTGAATAGGACTTTTCTACCTACATGCTAAAGTAACTATTCTACCGTGCTTTTAATCAATTTCTGGATGGCATCAGGAAGCTTGCTCTTAACTATATACCCTGTTTTCCCCAAAATAAGACATCCCCTGATAATAAGCCCAATCAGGCTTTTGAGTGCATGGCAGTAAGGCCAAGCGCTTATTTCAGGGTTCAAAAAAATATAAGACAGGGCCTTATTTTTGGGGAAGTATCGTTCTTTTTTATGTTTTTGTTCTGTTGCACACCAACCAGAAGCTATGTCTTGGGTCAGGTAACAAAATTGTGAAATAAATAAAGCCCTTATTTCCTGAAGTGGTTATTCATTTGTTGTTCAGGATTCACCCACTGAATGAAGCTCTATGATAATGAGATTATATGAGGTTCTTGCAGTCCTAAATTTACAAACTAAGGTATTGGATCAAAAACACAAAAAGGAATTCATTTCTAAAACATTTGTTTGCTATTCGTCATCATCGTCAATAGTAGCATTACTTATGAATTCTTAAATGCAATCCCCAGTAATTATTAAAAAAACAAAATTAAACCCAGAAATATTCTCAATATCTGACTGGAAAAGTGCAATGAAGGGGAATCTCTGCCTGAATAATTTTATATAAGAATGGAACTGATCTACAGTAGGGAGTTTCAAACATTTTCAAGACATAGAACCTGTTTGCTATTGAAGTTGTTGCTTTGAACCACTAATCAAGAGGTGAAGCTTGAAGGACAGAAAAGTAGCAGGATTTCAGTGAACCTTTTTTCCCTCTTTAGCTGCTCATGGAACCACATCCAGTTCTCACAAAATCTTTGCATTCTGTGGAACATAGTTTGAAAAACTCTGACCAAAAAGGATGACAGAAACTGTTAGTAGAATTGATGTTTCCATATAGCCTTTTTTCTCCTATTCTTCATGAGCGAGGAGATGCATAATTGAATATATATCAAGTTATGGAGAGGAGAAATGGACAAACACAGGGGTGCCAATTGGGCATAGTAACCTAATTTCATTTTAATGCTAGTTTTGTCACTGATTGATTGATGTATCTGGCCAGCTATTGTACCATTTTCCCAAAAATTGTCTTCTAGGCAGCAGTGAAACCAAAACCATAGACATCTCTTTCAACCCTTAAATAGCACATCTCTAGTTTTCATTCAAATAAATTCCAGCAATTCAGAATATTTCATTGTAAGTTGAGGTACTAAGAAAGGGTCTCCAATTTCACCATTATTGCTAGCTATGGAAACCACCAGCGACCATCTTTTTTTTAAAAAAAAAATCAGTTATCAGAAGCATGAAAATTAATGAGAGGAACATCTGATAAGTCAGTTTGTAAATAATGTAGCCTTATTTATTTCAGGAAACATTTGGGAGCTGAGGGTGGAGTGGGGATTTGCCTTCCAGAGATCTTCTGTTTACATTTTTTTCCCTTTCAAAATGAAAACCAAAAGGAACAAAAGAAAGAAAAAAAGAAAGAAAGAAAGAAAGAAAGAATGAAAGAAAAACAAAAACAAAAACAACAAAAACAAAAACAAAATCAGGTCACCCTACTGGCCATTTTATCACTAAATTTTGTGGGCCAAAATTGGGGCAGAAGGATCCCTTGTGGGGTGTTGGAGAGCTGCATAGGATGTATGGGGCCTAGTAGCTCATTTTATACTAGAGAGACAGACCAGGAAGCAATAGCCTGTTTTCTACTGGATTCAGTTCTGATTGCATGAAGAGATTCAATTACTACAGCAAGTTAAAGGGATTCATGTTGTTCCACTTGTAATCAAATTATTCTTGCCTTTACCTTTTATTAATATAGGTTAATTACTAGAAAATGCCTGTTTAGGAAAAGGCTGGAAGTTGAACAAAATTGGAATAAGAATTTTCATCCCTGTTATCTAAGAAGAACTTTGGTTCGTGTATCTTGCTAAGCTATAATGGGACTGGTTGGCTGATGTGTGAGCCGCCAATTATGGCTTAGCATGATGCATAAAACTACATACACACACAACCTTTCTAGCGACCTTGAATTATACTTTAAATCGTGCTATTAGCATAGAATCAAGGCTAATGCATGTCCTCTGATTGGAGTGAGTAATAAATTCAGGCAAAGCAAAATGACAAATTTATATTTATTTTAAAATACATTACAACAGTTGGTAGTTATTTATGGAGTTTATATTCTACTTCTATTAAAATAAATCTGAAAGCAATTTATATTAAAAATAAACAGCAGATTGCCTAGATTATTTAAAAACTTTTCTATTTTTATATAAAGCCACTCCTTAGGTTCTTGTGCTAAAAAAGCTTTTTTAAAACTTTTTTCCTCTTATAGATTTTTCAGGGGAAATGTTCTTAAGTTTAAAGCAGATTTTCCCTCCATTTATATCAAAATGAGTGCGCATATGCCATTATGCTGTGCCAAAAAACTTTTTTAAAAGAGAGATTCAGTTTCTCTTACTTGTACAGTTTCGTTTGAAGGTGCATGTGGGTTGCAGAGATTGTAACATTGGCATGCTATTGGAAATTATGGATTTCATCTGGTCCCATTCTAACACTGTCACATCTACAAGTGAATACATCTGCTGGTTGAAGTTTTCCTCCTCCAAAACAACATTGTTTCTATGTCAGGAAAAGTATTAACAGAAAACAGAATATGAGCATAGACCTAAGACTAATAGTTTGTCACTTGATTTATTTTGAACTCTCATGTTCAGTAATGAGATGGCAGGGAACAGGGAGAGAGCAGAAACCTTGCTACAAACTTCCAACTCTAACCATTTGGTAGGCATCTTTTTTTGACAGTATCCTTCCAAAGCATTGTCGTGCTCCGCTTTCCTAAACCAGGGCATCCATTTTCTTTTGGGGGTTTTAAATAGAGAATAGGTTGAACAATTAAGGACAGAGACTCTGTCTAGAAATAAATGGCACCAGGCTCAATGGTGGAAGGTAGTTGAACTAAACTGATATCACTGGACAAAAAAGATTTAGTTTCCTGAATACTTTTGGGTATATTTTACAGATTTTTGGCTGCTAATCCCAAAAATAGGGGATGCCGTGGCTCAGTGGCTAAGATGCTGAGCTTGTCGATCAAAAGGTTGGCAGTTCAGTGGTTCAAATCCCTAGTGCCGCATAATGGGGTGAGCTCCCATTACTTGTCCCAGCTTCTGCCAACCTAGCAGTTCAAAAGCACGTAAAAAATGCAAGTAGAAAAATAGGGACCACCTTTGGTGGGAAGGTAACAGCGTTCCATGAGCCTTTGGCATTTAGTCATGCTGGCCACATGATCATGGAGATGTCTTCGGACAGTGCTGGCTCTTCGGCTTTGAAACGGAGATGAGCACCACCTCAAAGAGTCGGGAATGACTAGCACATACGTGCGAGGGGAACCTTTACCTTTAATCCCAAAAATAACCTTTAACTTCATCTTTCACATACTATTTTATATAAATCTTCTGTTTTTATACAGTGGCAATTTATACCCTTCGGTACCTGTTGCCTTTGCTGCACACATGAAAGAAATATATGAGAACATGAAACTGTCATTGAAGCACATTCAGGAAAACTGGAATATCTGTGGAGAACTAAAAGTAGTGGCTCTGTTGGTTGGAATGCAGCTCAGATATGACAAGTACTTGGTTGTTACAGATATGTACATTATGTGCGTGGGACAGCCATGCAAGAGAGTCACATTGCATTAAAAAATAGCCTCTCTGAAAGAATTTGATTCTAGGACAGAAAAATATTGGAATGGGACAACTTACCACAGCCAACTTGCTGTGGCCAACTCGCCATAGTCAATTTGCTGCAGCCAACTCACTGCAGGACAACTCACCACAGCCAACTCACCATGGGACAACTCTAGTGGTAGGTTGT
This sequence comes from Stegonotus admiraltiensis, assembly GCA_032468215.1. Classification (NCBI taxonomy): domain Eukaryota; kingdom Metazoa; phylum Chordata; class Lepidosauria; order Squamata; family Colubridae; genus Stegonotus; species Stegonotus admiraltiensis. Next base: position 14,026 of record JANHZT010007538.1, on the reverse strand, counting down.
CCCCGGTTTGGACCAGTTCACAAGAACCGGTAGTAAAACTGGCAGGAGGCTCTGCCCACTGACCCGGAAGTCATCAAAGTTTTTCTGCGCATGCGTAGAAGAGCGTACACGAGCGCAATGAGAATCAGTAGTAAAGGTAAGTAGAACCCACCCCTGAACAACTCACCACGGGACAATTTAACAATTCTATATAATCATTTAAAATAAATAAAAATTATTTTAATTTTTGCCATTCACATTTATTCTGTCCTTTCTTTTGCATTCTATTCCACTGTTTCTTTGATATTAATGTAACTCTTGTCCCGTAGCAAGTTGTCCTGCAGTGAGTTGGCTGTGGCAAGTTAGCTATGGTGAGATGGCTATGGCAAATTGTCATACACCCAAAAAATGTGGCATATGAACCACTTGTTGACCCAACAAAGATTTTTTGCCTCTGCTTCACATAAAACTCAGATTGATGAAAATTTTTGTGAAAGCGAAGAACATTATGACTGTTTTGCATATCTAGTTCAGAATTAGTTTTTTTAACTCTTGTTTTCTTGTCCACTTTGTTGATGATTCATCGTCCTTTTGTGCAATAGACAATAATGCATCCATAACCTGGTGAAAATATGAATCTGGCTGTAAAGCCTGATAAAGTGTTCCTCTTGAGCTAGGTTGGGGGGAAAATGTTTAATACTGTGGCTGTTTCAACCTTCATTTATACGTTAGAGAGAAAATTAAATATGAATGAACTTTATTGGATCAGCAATGTCTTCATAAAATGTAGCTAAAAGAGGATAACATATGACAGGGCCATAGTAATTATATGCACTGGCCCAACTCTCTGAACATAAGGTAATATGGCAGATCCTGGAAGTTAGAAAGCAGTATTGACCAACTGAGTCTATCACCTTTGGGTTTTTATCTTCTAAGAAGCAACAATTTAAAAAAAAACACCAAATGTATACTGTGATGTAGCAGGACAATTGAGATAGATGATTATTGGGTTGTCCTACATGATGTACCATAAGGTTGAAGGTTTTTTTTTTATTTTAACTGATTAAATTAGATGTTGCCAAATTTGAATGGTTACTTTCCTTTTCTTTTTATTCAATAAACTTTTAAAAAAATATTTTGATTCAATCAGCAAATTTCCATTACTAGAGATATTGGTCAATTAGTGTGAGTTACAGATGAGATAATTTAGATGAATTGCACACATGGGAAATAAAATATGCCCCATGCCTACAGCTCATACTGAGCTTCACGTTTTCCTGACAATCTTAGGTAGCCAATCCTGATAAAGGATTTAGTGCAATCCAATCCATAATTTCAGTGAGTGGAAGGATAATTTTACTCTTCCATCAAGAGCCTCTGGCCTTGCACAACTATCCATGAACAATGTAGCTGTCAGGTTTCCCATGATCCATGGGACATTACTCTGTGTGCCAGGCCATGTGACCCCTATATGGAGGTGTTTTATTCAGTATTGTGCCCTACATATTACACTATGCTCAGCAGAGAAGATAGAGAAGGTTTAGTGCTGTTGAAGATGGGTTCTGGGTCTAAAAACATAAAGGATATACAGAAGTGTACCTATGACTAGTCAAGAAATCTCTGAAAGAAAAATATTAGTCAACTTCATGTGGCATTATGGTATATGAGAAGAATTTATCCAGGCTGTGAAGGGCCTTCCAAGAAGAAGTGGCCAGCTATAACTTTGCAGAAATATATATTTTTTAAAAAAACTTTAGAGCTACACTAAGTTTAAAATAGAAAGCAATATGAAGTCAATGCAGAGATTTAATCAAAAGAGGATAACTTAATTACTGTTTGATAAATAAGGAGATAATATAATTTAATCCATTATAGTTTACATTTCTATAATTAATAAGAAAGAGCAGAAAATAAAGCTGCACCCAATTGTTCTTAGGAAAGATCTGGCTCATTTGTACATGTTACTGATGTTTGTTTTTTATTCAATTTACATACTCCATCTCACTCTGCTGGGTAAAGAGTGTTCTGCATTGGAATTAGCTATAGCCATTTAAACATCTTCAGATTATACCACAAATATAAAACCAAGTGAAATCCCATTGATTTTCATAGGATTAGCAAAAGGAAAATCAATGGAATATTTTTGCTTAATGTTATCTGTGTTTTGTTAAGCCAATTCCAATATTTCTACTTTAGAAATTAGAACATTTTTCATAAGAACTTCCAATTTTCAAAGTTTTTTAAAAATAGATTACATAATGTATCAAGAACTGATGCTCATTGTTTATGATTATCTTTCAGATATTAAACATTAAACATTGTTTTTCCAGATCCATGTGAATATGCTTGACCTGTTCCCCTGAACTTAAGAATGATTGTACCATCCAAACTAATTCACATCAGATCAATTATATTAAAATGTGACCGTTTAGTTCCATACTTGCTTGAATCTACTTGCTCGGGGAGAAAAGTTGAAGAAAAGTTGTTGAAGCAGGAAAATACAACTCTTGGTTTGCTCCCAATGCTTCCTCTTGCTCTTCAGTCCAGAACCACATATATTATTACTGAGAATCTGGCACTGGGATCTTATGGCAGAGTAACTTGCCAGGAATAGAAGCAATGTCAAGCTAATGTAAGACTTGGGTATCTGTGGGATAAACTGCTTTTGCTTATTACTTATGTGGTAACAGATAATAACAGCGTTACTTTCTGTTGGATTGGTTCTAAAGTTTTCACCCTCAAATTGTTCTAGTGTGTTACATCCATTTCCTCCTGATATCCGTTGGTTTGTTCAGCAATAAATAAGTTACGATTCAGGCTTACCACCAAATAAATAGATTCCAGTTTCTTTATAAGTGAGGGACTTCACTTATAAAGAAAAGAAGAGAAGAAAATGAGAGCAGCTGGCAGAATGTTCCAGCTGACGGAAGCAAAAGCTTACCAGAAAGAGTCCGAAGAGAAGATACATGCTTAATCACTCGAGAGAGAGAGAGGGAAGAAAAAGATGACTTGAGGCCACATTGTTCCTTCTCCAAATTCTCAGTGAGGTACCCAGAGATGTCAGTGGTCTCAAAATAACCCTGTCCACCTTCCTGACTCTTGAAAAGAACATTTCTGTTTACGTTTTAAAAAAAAACCTGGGGAAATGATAAGGTCTGTTTGAATGGTCTGCCCCAGAAACTTAAGGTTTTCTCTGGGGATATGGTGGCTGGTTCAGTCTTAGTCTCTGCCTAGAATGGGCAGCTTGCTGGGACCTTGGAGTGCATTGCCCCAATGCAGCCTCTCCTGTGTGCTGAACCCAGCACATCCTTTGGTTTCCTGAATGACTGCAGGAATTGCAGCATTAGAAGAGATGATACTGGAGTGCTGCTGGAGGAAAACTTGGAACAAAGTCCATCAACCAAAAAAATGCAGATAAAAGCCCCTATTAGGCCCCCTATTTATCCTTGTGGCAATAAGGACAGTGATGTATTAATATTTTTCTACCTTTATTGCATCTGCTGACAGCCATTCATTTAGAGTGACCTCATCTCACCAGTTACCTCCTGAGGTCCGGACCATCCCCACCCTATTGGCCTTCTCAAAAGCAGTGAAGACCTGGCTTTTCTGGCAGGCCTGGGGCCGTTGATCTCGCTCTTGTAATCCGGCGAGATCCTCCCATGAATGGTATGAATGAGTTTTCATGTTTTTAATTTTTAAACATTTTTAATTAGGATTTTAAATGTATTGTGAGCCACTCTGAGTCTTCAGAGAGGCATATAAATTGAATTAAATTGAAATTGAAATCTCTGCTGGGCAGAGATGGACCTTGGGATCCTTTGCCTATGGGCCACAGGATCATTTGCAAGGCATCTGTAAAGAATATCCTAGTCATCTAGGCAGATAAAAATGCTCAGATCTGATCCAAGTTGCACTCAGATTGAGCAGGTGTGACCAAGGGTCCAGCAGCCAGGTCTTGTAGTAGATGACTTTAACCAGTGATCCCTGATGAGGGGGACTGGGCTCTTTGTGCTCTAAGTTTGGTCTCTTATTTGTTGGATCCAGAGTTGTGAAGAAAGGAGGTGACCTGTGTCAGTTCCATACTGTGATGATAACCTCTTTGTTGGAGGAGGTGGTGCCTCTGACCTTGAAAGAAGTAGTGATATACCTCCTTAAGCAGTTATTCTTTGACCAAACAGTCTTGGAAATTAGTCTTCCATTTTCTCTTTCTAGGAAAGGTGTTTGTAAAGATGGTCATAGTGCAGCTTCTAAAAACCCTGCAGGAAATGGATTATCTAGACCAGTGTTTCTCAACCTTGGGAGCTTGAAGATGGATGGACTTCAACTCCCAGAATCCCCCAGCCATCAGTACGCCTATGATACCCAACTTTTTATATCTACCCTGAATCAGCCCAGTGATGCCCTCGATGTGATGTCCTGATGCCTGGAAGCGGTGCAGCTCTGGATGGGGAGGAACAGGCTTCAGCTCAACCCTGCCAAGATGGAGTGGCTGTGGGTACCGGCATATCGGTTCTAGGAGAATATTCCATCATTGACTATAGGGGGTGAGGTGTTGCCCCCTGCAGATAAGGCGTGCAATCTAGGCATCCTCCTGGATTCACAGTTGACTCTGGACGATCATGTTGCGACCGTGACCAGGGGGGCATTTGCTTAGATTCATCTGGTGCACCAGTTGCGCCCCTACCTGGACCGTGATGACCTGTACTCTGTCACTCATGCGCTCATCACCTCCTGGATTGACTACTGCAATGCTCTCTACATGGGGCTGCCCTTGAAGACCACTCGGAGGCTTCAGCTGGTGCAGAATGAGGCCATGGGGGTGATGGGGGTGTCCCAACACTCTCATGTTACACCCCTCCTGTACGACGTGCATTGGCTACCAGTTGCCCTTCGAGTGAGATTCAAAGTGCTGGTAATTACCTATAAAGCCCTACATGGCTTAGGCCCGGGGTACCTGGTGGACCACCTGCGGCCAGCAACAGCTCCCCATCGCCCAGTGCACTCTCACAGGGAGGGCCTCCTTAGGGTCCCATCGGCCAGACAGTGTCGGTTGGTGACTCCCAGGGAGCCAGCCTTCTCTGTGGGTACACCTACTTTGTGGAATCAGCTCCCCCTGGGGCTCCGGGTGGCCCCTGACCTCGGCTCTTTTCGCCATGATCTCAAAACGTGGCTATTTGGCCTGGTTGGCTTGGACTGAGGGGTTTTTAAAGGGGTTTTTATTAGGTTTTTTAATACTGTATTTTATCTGTTTTACTGTTGTGAGCCGCCCTGAGTCCTTTGGAGAGAGGGTGGCATACAAGCCTAAATAATAATAAATAATAATAAATAAACACTGATCTAGACCCAATTCAGTTAGGTTTCGGGCTGTTATTTGGTGAGGAGACAACTTTATTTATACTTCTTGATAATTTGTGGTGGTGCTGGGATGAAGGTAGCACATTCATCTTTATGCTCCTTAATCTCTCAGTGACTTTTCATACCATCAGCCACAGTATCTTTATGGACTTCTCTGGGAATTTCTAGCTCTACATCTAGTATTAAGTTTGTCAAGGGAACAAAAGTAGGACCCACCTCTGACAATAGTTGCATTACACATCATTCTCACAGAGAGACAGAATCCTCCATTCCAGAGACGACTTCTTAATTCTCAGGAGGTTGTCTTATCAAGCAATCAGACCAGAAGGGAAAATGTGGCTTTGATAAATGTAAAACCAAGGGAAGAACCAGAATGAAGTCTAGAGAGAAGCAGGTTATCTTTTACACAATGGAGTAATTTTACAAGAATAACTATTTGGGAGACCAGAGTGGATGTATATGTCATATATAATGTCGATCGAAAGGTCGGTATTTCAGCGGTTCAAATCCCTTGTGCTGGAGTGAGGCCCTGTTACTTGTCCCAGCTTCTGCCAACCTAGCAGTTTGAAAGCAGATAAAAAATGCAAGTAGAAAAATAGGGACCACCT
>JANHZT010007536.1:4386-17380 GCA_032468215.1 Stegonotus admiraltiensis | reverse complement strand
TCAAACAGCTCTATCAGTTCCCCCCTCCCTCCTGCTCATGGCAACTTGTAAGCTTGCAAGTTGACAGCAAGATTCCAGATCTGGGCAAAAATGTTCTCACAAGAACTAGATATGCCTGATAGATATTAGAGAGAACTAGAGGAGAAATGAGGATATAGGGGAGGAGGATCAGAGGGCCAATTGAGGGGGAAGAAAAAGGGATTTTCATATAGTTGACTTAGGGGTTTGATGCTTTTTATTACAATAATAAAAATATTATTTCTGAGGCAGTTGTTAACATCTGCCAATCCCAGGTCCTTGGGAAGGATCCAATAGGTGGATTAAAATGCCAAATTCAGGTTGAACATTATCATTTTTTATTTTGTTTTCATTGGATTATTATTGTTATTATCTCTTTTCTTCATTAAACATGAAACTTGTTGTTGTTGTTGTTGTTATTATTATTATTATTATAGTTAGGGCTTTAAAAACTACTGGTGGCTTTGCTCTATGAGTGTGTGTGAGTGAGTGTGTGTGTGTGTGTGTGTGTGTGTGTATGAGACATTCTGCTCCCTGACAATTTAATAAGGAAAGAAATATTTATTATTATTTCTCTCATATAATGAATGTGTTAGGATTTTAAGGGTTTTCTTAGAGAGGCTTTCCAGGGCTAACAGTTATAATCTCAACATATCTGAAGGGCATAAAATTGGGAAAGCTAATCTAAGAAAATATTACTCACATTTATCTGAGGAAAAATATTTGGTTCCCGTTACTTTTACCTAGCTTTGAAGACTGAGAGGCCTACCACACACTTCCTTTGATTCAGTCTGTTTTATGCTCTTGTCTGATATTTTCAAGGGTTTTTAATCACAACACCAGCAGATTGATCAATGACAGATATGAGCAACAACTTTTGCATGCTAACAGAGCAGGATTTTTTATCTGTGATAATATTTCTCTCTTAAAAGGCCTCTGCACTGCTATGTATTAATTAAAATCTAAATACTAAATATTGATTGATGCGTTATCAGGCCATAGCAGTTGGGCCCTGCCACATTGATTTTTTGCTGTGATTTATTATCATATTTAAGAAAAATCATTTTGTGTGATTATACGAGGAAATAGGCTTTAGTGAGGGTGTAATTCTTTTGTATCACTTTTGTTGGGTGGAGGACGGGCCAATTCTTCAATTGTAGCTAAGATTGCTGATATCCTTCATTGCTTCTTCTTGTTCAGCCAGTGGCGGCTAATGCTTTCAGTCTGCTTGGCCCTGTCATTAGGAATAATGGCCGTTAGATTTACTTCTTTAATCACAACAAAGATTAACAGATAGTATGACCCTAATATCTTAAAAATATTTAGTTACTAGCAATGTATACATGTTCCTAACATTTGATTTTGTTAACAAGCTAAGCCATAACTAAAGCTTCTAATGTCATCAGTTTTGGTCACTATCATAATTGCAATGTAATTGCAGCTGTGTGTATGTGCATTGGTGTGTTTGTATGTTCGAGTATGTGCGTATAATATAAACAAGGAAGGAAGGAAGGAAGGAAGGAAGGAAGGAAGGAAGGAAGGATAGTAATAGAGTAAATGAAATAATAACTTGAGTAGAAACAAATATAGCAATAGCCTCCTTTAGCACTGCAAAGTTCATACTTTTATAATCCTCTTCAGTAATTTTAATCTAATGTAAGCTCAACATAGGAGAAAAGGAAGAATGGCCTAGCAAGTTGTTCTTCTCTATCATTAAGAAGCTCTTGAATTTTAGTGTTGAAACTCAGATAGCCAAGATGGATTCATTTTTCTGCCCTGAGTCCTTCGGGAGAAGGGCGGTATATAAATTCTATTAAGAAAGAAAGAAAGAAAGAAAGAAAGAAAGAAAGAAAGAAAGAAAGAAAGAAAGAAAGAAAGAAAGAAAGAAAGAAATTTCCCCTTCACTAAAATGGGGGTGGGCATGGCCAGCATGTGACACATCTGACTGCAAGTTTGACACCCCTGACTTGGAGGGAAGTGAGCAGTGAGGTACTCCAAAGCTCTGTCTTAGGCTCAGTTCTCTTCAATATATTCATCAATGATTTAGATGAGGAGATAGAAGGGGAAGTCATCAAATCTGCAGATGACACCAAGCTGGCAGGAATAGCCCACATTCCAGAAGATAGACTCAAGACACAGAAGGATCTCAACAGAAGGATCTCAACAGACTGGAACAAAGAACACAAAATGAAATAAAATGTTGAAAAAAGTAAGGTTCTACATTAGGCAAAAAACCCCAAATGTATCAGTTACAGAACAGGTGATACCTGGCTCACCTGGTAGTGACTGTGAAAGGAATCTTGGAATCCTAAATGGATAATCACATAAATATGAGCCAGTAGTGTGTTGCAGCTGCCAAAAAAGCCAACACAGTCCTAGGCTGTATTAACAGAGGAATAGAATCAGTATCATGTGAAATGTTAGTACCACTTTATAATGCCTTGGTAAGACCACACTTGGAATATTGCATCCATTTTTGGTCACCACAACATAAAAAAGATGTTGAGACTTTAGAAAGAGTACAGAGAAGAGTAACAAACATGCTGGAGTGCTGGAGCACAAAGAGTGCAAGAGTAACAAAGATGCTAGGGTGCTGGAGGCTAAAGCATATGAAGAACAGTTTGCAGGAACTGGGTATGTCTAGATTAATAAAAAGAAGGACTAGTGGGTGACATGATAGCAATGTTCTAATATCTCAGGTGTTGCCACAAAGAAGAGGGAATCAAACTATTTTCCAAAGCACCTGAGGGCAGGACAAGAAGCAATGGATGGAAACTAATTAAGGAGAGAACCAACCTATAACTGAGGAGAAATTTCCTGACTGTTAAAAAAATTAATCAGTGGAATGACTTGTCTCCAGAAGTTCTGGGTGTTCCAACACTAGAGATATTTAGAAGTGACTGGGCAGCCACTTGTCTGAAATGGTAAAGGGTTTCCTGTTTGAGCAGGGGATTGGACTAGAAGACCTCCAATGTATCTTCCAACTCTGTTAATCTGTTAAATGAATCAAAAAAAGAAAGCAATTCAGAGTTCTCATTGGAACCACAAATGACCAGGCTCATGTTATGATATTTTGGACATTACAAGACCCAGTTCCCTTGAGAGATCCATAATGTTGGAAATCATTGAAGGAAAGAAAATGGGAAAACCAGCAACAATGTAGACCTTTAAAGTTAGTTAGAGGACTGATCATCCTGGAGGAGGTCAGTCCATGTGGTTATTAACAGTCAACACAAATTTGATGGCACAATCACATAATTCTGAAGCAAAGAATCTTGTCTCTGGGGAACTCTCTATAATAGCAGTCCCCAACCTTTCCAGCTTGGCAGTCCAGCAAGGAGGGAGCATGTGAGTGGCAGGCACATGTGTGTGCAAACAGCTACATGTGTGCAAGTGGTCACACATGCCCCCTCCAGTCAGGCACATGGATCTTTGCACGCAAGTGGAGGGTGCTTGCATTTTTGTGTGAAGCTTCACTTGCATGAGTGGGGGGGGGCGGTCTTGAGCAGAGGGCACTTGTGCTCACACACAAAGCTCAATTCGCACGAGCAGAGTCTCACACATGGAACTTCATGCACACGCATCTGCCCATTTGTCCCACGGCCTGGTTTCGAACAGGCCATGGCCCGGGAGTTGGGGACCCCTGCCCTATAATGTAGAACAGTGGAAAACCAGGATTCCAAATATATGGAATTATTGTGTAGTGATTGGAGGAGGGCAGTGATGATTCAGTCTCAAAATTCCATTTATTTATTTATTTATTTTGTTTGGGCCAGTCTCTATATTTCTCAACATAATCTAATTCACAAACTTTGCAGGAGCATGATATGGGGGAATGGAAAATACAACTGTACATGATTGTGATTTTTTTAATGGCAATAAGAAACATAAATGCAATAAATAATTACTTTAAGTTTTTACCAATTCTGTACAATATGAAACATCTCAGCAAAACTGCAATCCTATGCACGTAAGTCAGAAGTAAATACTTTTTAATATCCAAAGTATTCTGGTCCTTACGTTTTGGAGACTGATATGCTGTAGTAGTATTGTACTGTAGTAGTATTCTTCAGTAGAGCAAATATGCTTACTGAGTAAGTGTTTAACATTTAAATCCAAGATTTAATGCATTACACGGAAATTGCTTAACAATTGTGTTAAATTTTATATGCAGGTTGTTTCTTGTCAATTCCAGTGATAAATCTGCAAGAAGAATTAAATAACAGTCATCAGTCCAAAGCACAAGCATATAAAAAAGGTTCCATATCAGGCAACATCCAAATATCATCTACATTTTTTGAAGATAACATTTTAACCTATGTTTACCAAGAAATATAGCACTAATGGGGCAAAACACTGAAATAATCTGTGTTTGTATGTTGTCCCCTACAATCTCCGTGAGACCTCATAGGCTCTCAAAATCCATCCAAATCAAATCTGGAGTACAGGTTGTATAGTAAGTAGGGAAAAAAGGAAAATCCAGGGCATAAGAAGGAAGTCAGCCAAGTAATGTTGGATTCTGTTTCAGGACAGGCTAATCCAACCCAAACCTACAGATAGATTAAATATCACGTATGTGTAATACTGTTCACCACAGTACGGGGAACTTCTACTTGCAACTGCTTTCTATTATCTATCTTTTACCTATATATGGACTGATAATCTATATTTGTTAGGACTCTGAGTTATATTGCTTGTTATGGCAAAAGGTCTCACATTAATGTTTTAATCTGAGGCAGGTCAAATTAAGCAATACAGTAAACTAGGGTTCTCAAATTGTGGGTCATGACCTCCAGGAGTTCAGAAGCAACTGAGAAAGGGATCATAATTTGTTGCACTATTACAAGTCACTCCCTCTTTGTCTGCACAAGCCTGCAGTGGCATAGCAAGGAACGAAGCCCAGAATGAATTTTGAAGGAAGGCAAAAGACATTGGACTAAACATCAGTCAAAACCACCCACCACTCACCACACTTGTATTTATCCTTATTATTTTTTAATTCAGATTATTTGGTCTGAACCATGGGTGGAGGTATGACTTCTCAATAACATAGTATTGTAAAGTTTGAAATCCCCTGCAATAAGTCAAAAGAAAATATTGTAACACCTTAATGCAACCGCTTATAGGCTTTTCAGCTGAAGCAATGTGCACATTTAAGTTCTAAGAAGATGTACACAGGGATTTTATACTGTACATTGCTCTCTGGAATTGTTGTATTTATTACACTTAATAGCTGCTTTTAAAATGAGCAGAATGAACAGAAAAGAAGAAAAACAACAAGGACTTTAAAAGCTAACACAACTACTCTACTTTTATCAGATGAAGCAAGCTTTACAATTCTTTATGCCATAATAAATGTGTGCTTCTTCCATTATATTTTTTTCTTGGTTTTTTTTTTAAAGTTATTTTTTGAGGTACCAGACAAATGCATCTAGCTTTCTGTAGCTCCCAAAAGATTTTGGTACTGGAAATTATTTTGATTTTTATTTGTTTCTAGTTATTTTAATACATTATTAGAATATAATTTAGAAACTCCTGGATACTGCAGAATCCACCAACATCTGACTAAGAACTATCTTAGGCCCTAATAACTATTGTAGCTAAGGGTTCATTGGTGGAAATCAGGAGACATGTCTTCTCTGTCATAAAATCCACCAGGGGTGGGTTCTACTTACCTTTACTACTGGTTCACAATGGGGCCGCGCACACGCTCTTCTGCACATGCACAGAAGCATTCTGATGAAGTCGGGGTCGGTGGGCGGAGCCTTCCACCGGTTGTACTACCAGTTCTATAGAACCGGTGCGAACCGGGGGCAACCCACCACTGGAGTCCGCCCCCTGGAATGTTCTCCCTTCAGATATCAGGATGACCACAACCCTGTTGGTCTTTCACAAGGCTGTGAAGACTTGGTTGTGTGCCCAGGCCTGGGACTTTGTGGGTATTATTTCCTGGATGTATTAACATCCATAGTAAGAGTTTTACTTGGTGCCATATATATTTATTTTGTACTGGTTAAATTATTATAATAGTTTTAGTTGTTTTATGTTTTATGATGTATCCAGCTCAGAGTCACTAGTTGAGATGGACAGCTATAGAAGTCAAATAAATATCTTGGATGCACAAGGGTCATCCAGATCCTAGTTCTGGTTCTCCTCTTCTGGAGCCAGTCCTTATCTGCAAGGTTGCACTTTTGATCCATTCCTAGTGAGGTGGCATTCCGGGAGATCAAACATGGGCAGCCTTCATAGAGAAGGTGATCTTTTACAATTGTGAACGGATTGCTTGAATGAAGAAACATACAGAATGGAGATGTACAAAATAGGCCTGCCATCACAATAATACCTCAATTGTTGACTAAGATTATGGTGCGAGCTAAATTACATTACAGTAAACAGAACATTTTGAGACATCTACCCAGTTTTTATTGATTTGTTTTATGTTAAATATGAAGATTTGCACAGTGGGTGGGAACTTTAGGTATCCTCAATATATGTTTAGATAGATTAACATTTGTCTGAGCCTAGGTGTAGCAGACACTGAGGAAAAGAAATAAAGACATCTAATACATGCATTGGCTGGTAACTGTTTCAGTCTTTCGCCTCCCATCCCCACCCCCTCCCTAGCCCTCCAGGCCAGGACTATTTTCCCACAGACCACTGTCTGTGAGCTCAGTCTGTTCCCTTGCTGGCCTAATTCTAACCCTGTGTCACTCATGGCAGTCAATCAGTAGTGTTACAAGGTCAGCTGAGACATGGATTTCTAATAAGATTAAAGCTCATGAGTATGGTTTAGCCCTCTCCTTTTCGGAGGCAAAGGAGCTGCATTATTGCTGTGATCAAGATATTTGATTGTTTACATATACAGACCTGCCTGTATTCCATAATAACTCTGGTGTTCCTTAGGAATCTATTTGTTTTTCTCCTATGGCGTATTGAGCTAGTTCCAAAATGAATACAAAGATTGCTGCGGTTGTGGAGTTGATTTCTGTATGATGGAGTCTGGGCTGTGTGATTTTAAATATACTTGCCTGAATTTTGTACCTGTCTTTACGTGATCTGTGGTCCCCAAATCAGCATTCTACTCTCAGGGATTCCCCCACCCCCTGACATTGCTCACTAGAATTTTCTTTTTAACTTTTTTTCAGACGTGACTGCAATATTTTATAGCATTGTGGGCCCTTAAAAGCTACATAGCATCACTTTCTGAATAATGCCCATGAAAAATTATCCCGTAATAAATTGGTTAGTCTCTAAATTGTCACAATAATCTTTGTTCTTAACTCTGGACACTTTAAACATGCCAACAAAATGACACCACTACATATCAAAGTGACCGATATATTTATTACTCCATAAGACTTAATGGTGTCGTGAATTTTCATAGGTCCCTCATGTATTTCTTGCTTGATCCAGAATAGGTCAGATGTTTAGCTTTTACTCTGTAAAAATATGTACATTTTTTTCAAAAGTATTTTTTTTAATGCATATTAAGGGAACCTAGTGATTTGTCTGAGGCCATAAAGCTTCCTGCCATGATTGCCCACTCCTATTCAACACAACTAATATAGTATAAATCAGAGTTCCCCAACCCTTCCAGCTTTGCAGACTGGCCAGGGGAGGGGCAGAGGGGATGGTTCCGCATGAGGGGTGGGGCAAGCATACATGTGTGCAACTCCACAAGTGAAGATGCATGTGCATAGCCATCACTTCCACAGCCGTGTTCCAAAGGGTTCAAGGCCCAGTAGTGGGCCGTGCCCCAGGAATTGGGGACCCCTGGTATAAATTAGTACACTTATATATTTAATACATGTGTTTATTCTTAACAAATTTATAGATTCTTGACTGCTGTGGACATGTCTGACTGAGTTATTTCCAATTTACATCAACAATGCCAGTTTTGAAACTGACTTCAAAAGAAGTCAACAAATGAGAGCCAGTTTGGTCCAGAGGTTAAGCTGTCCTTGAAGAACATCGAGAAGATTCAGCTGATATAGAATACAGCTGTGCAGACAGCTGCGTGCACTTCCAAGGATGGTACACATTACGTACCTTGTCCACAAATTACATTGGCTGCCGGTTTAATTCTGGGTGCAAATTTAGGTGTTTGTGTTTTGCCTATAAAGCCATACAAGGCATGGGACAAGGTTATTTGAGGGACTATTTTTTTCTGATTTCATCTACCCATCCCATCAATTGAATAGGAGGGGTTTGCTGTGGAAGCTGTGTCCCTTGCCCCTGGAAGATCATTCTCCCATGAGTTGAGGTTGTCCCCATGTTTGTTGTCCCCATCCTTGTCTGCCTTCAGAAGGCCCTTGAAACCTATTTTTTTCATCAACGTTTGAAGATCCCATGGTGAGCCTGCAAATTGGTTATATGATGTCAAATGATTGTTGTTCTCCCACATTCTTGGGTTTCTTATGCTTCTTATCAGTGGTGAGTTGTCCCTGGTTCAGACCAGTTCACAAGAACTGGTAGTAAAACTGGCGGGAGGCTCCGCCCACCGACCCCAAAGTCATCAGGAAGTCTCTGTGCACGTGGCCCTGTTGCAAACCAGTAGTAGAGGTAAGTAGAACCCACCCCTGCTTTTTATTTATGTTTTGCCTTTTACAGTTTTAATTGTTAATATGTTTCTACATATTGTGTGAGATGGGAGGCTATATAAATCCATTAAATAAATAAACGTACATTTTTGTGCACATTGTTTTCTTCTAGTGTTTATTTTAAAAACTGCAGTAAAATTTAAAATCTAAAAAGACAAGCCTGCCTTCCAGGAGGTGTCTTTTGTTTCTGTATCTACTCTTCTCAATGTAATCTTATAGGATTTTGAAGCAGTATAAAACTCTGATCACAATGTCAGTAAAACATGTGGATCGGTATTCAAAAAGCACCAACAATAATTCTATCGTACAATCCTCAACCATCTGGGTAGAGAAGTGAGATCATCTGTTTCCAGTCTATATGATTAGATAGTTGCTTAGGAAATAATATACAAGGTACAGGTAATCCTTGATTTACAACAGTTCATTTTGTGACCATTCAAAGTTACAACAGCGCCGAAAAAAGTGACTTACAACCATTTTTCACAGTTACAACCTTTGCAGCATCCCCATTATCATGTGATCAGAATCCAGGTGCTTGGCAACTGACTCATATTTATGACCATTGCAGGGTCCTGGGGAATCATGTGTTCCCCTTCTGCAACCTTCTGACAAACAAACAAAGTCAGTGGGGAAGCCAAACTCACTTAACAACCGTGTGACCGCATGGTTTTGCTTGACAACTGCGGCAAGAAAGGTCATCAAATGGAACAAGATTCACTTAACAAACGATTCACTTAGCAGTACAAATGTTGGGCTCAAATTGTGGTCCTACGTCGAGGACTACCTACGCTTGTTTTATATCTTCCTTCCCTCTTTCTTTTGTATAAAGTTACACTGCACGTTTATGTTTTATTATTGTAAAAAAGAATATTTTAATAAAAATCATTTTTAAAAAGATGAAAACGTATCACACGGGGGGTGGGGGTGGAAATTAGGGGAAGAAAATATTCAAAGGGCGGCTTCTAAAACCACAAAGTTACGAAGAAAAATGTGATAAAAATCTACATTCTTAGAACCGGTACAAAATGTCTGGCTTTCCCATTGTAAGAATGATTGTAAACATGATAAGCCATGGTACAGATGCACTGAGCAATAAAAAGCAATAACATGCATCATACACAGGATATATCACACTTTTCCTACATTGTCCCCTCCTCTCAGAATCACACATAACTGGCCATCTGCTAAAACATCTGAGACACAGCAAATCTACATTACTGCTGCTGTCTATTCATTCATAGTTCTTGCCCACGTCTCAAAAAATAGATCTGCTTCTCCTTTTCATAGCTTTCTGCCTTGCCTGTCAAAGCTGCACTGGATTACTTTTTTCTTTTTCCCCTCCACTGTACTAAGCTATGGTTTTCCAAATAAATTATTACACTATTCTTGGTTTGCAGCAATAGCGTGGTAGAACGGATAAACAATTCACACGGCTCAGCTTCCCTTCTAAATCTTCATCAGAGACTGTTTCTGCAGTGGCCGCTCTTTTATCTTGAATATGTCATTCCTAATTTCCAGTTTCAGGTTCTTTTTATAGTGATTCAAACTGCAGTATATGTGTCCGTGAAAAACTGGCAGTGCATAATGTTAACTATACTATGGGCGAGATATGTGTAAGAAAGCTATAGAATGAGAAATCTGGCCATTTATCCACAAATGGAGCAAACTCTATTGCCCGTGAAAAGTGCTGAAAACGTGTTTGTATGGCAATGTTTTGTGAGGCCGTTGTAATGTCTGCTTGATACTTACTAATTCATCATAATTACACAGAGATTCTCCAGGCCACTACTATACATTCCTGATGGCAATTCGTGTCAAAAGGCCAACTCTTCATCTAGTTAAACTAAACTGCATGCAAATCATGTCTTGTAATGTGTCATGTAAGCACCATGATGATGTTAACAATTACTTACATGATATACAACTATCTGAGGGGGGCGGGGAAGGAATTCAGTATTCTCCACAGAAGCATTGTAGTATTTGAACCAGATATTAGAATCCAGGCCATTAGATTTAATGCTGCTTTGATCCAAAGTGGAGATTCAGATTTCAAAAAGGCCATAAGTTCAAGCGAGGGGGAAATGATTAAGTTTGTAGTTCAAGTTTTAATTTTTAATAAAATATATAATAAGAAAGAACCACCTGCCAACGGCTTCCTTGTTTTGCAGAGTGGTATGAAAATACTTAGATTTTTTTTTTTTTAGATCTATGAATTAACCTTACAAAGTTTCAGTCGTGTATTTGACCTTCTCTAAAAAAGATTCTCATTTCATCCCTGGCATCAGTGGAGTGTCAGTCCAAACTTTGTACAACAACATTTGCCAAATTTGACTGTTTTCATCAGAATAACAAAGCAGTATTACAGTGTCAGGTTCCATCCCTATTTGTGAGGGAGGGGTTTCCACCATCATGATGCATGTTGAAGAAGGAATGGATTTGGTAAATCTGTCCCCTTTTGCACCCATCGTAGATACTGCTGACAAGGTACATTAGCAACATTTGCATTTTCTGAACAGGACTTCAGATGCTGGCAATACTCTATGTAAATTAGGAAAAGCAGAACAAACCAAATTAGCAAAATGATGTACAATGCCACAGAAAGTATAGGTCACAGAAAAATAGATAGCACAAAGAAAGTTGTAATTGCCACTCCTGTCTTCTTCAAAGCAATATATGTATAAATCAGCTTCTGAATTGTTAGTCTGCACCCACTTCATCTATTATTGCAAGCTTAAACCACCCTTAGAATTGACAACGGAGATATTGAAATGGTGGATAGTGCCTGCCTCTTAGGATCAACTATTAACAGTAAGGGAACAAGCCATCAAGAAATATTCTGCAGATTGTACTTGGTTGAGCAGCCATGAAAGCCTTAAAACAGATATTCACATTCAAGTATCGTGAAGTCTATACCAGGGATATCAAACTCAATTTCATTGAGGATTGTGTTTGACCTGGGGGGGGCTGAGGGGGGCATGATCAGGGTGGGTGTGACCAGTTCAACATCACTCATGTTGGAGGCACCTGTGGTGGCCCAGGAAGGACTGGGGGGATCCTCCTGCAGCCCTCTGCCAGTGAAAACGGCATTACAGGCCAGTTCTTTGCTGTTTCCAGGTGGCCTGGCAGGCCAGATCTAAGCACCCTGTGGGCCAGATCCAGTTCCTGGGCCTTCAGTTTGACACCCCTGGTCTATACCTATAAAGATTGGAATTGCACAAACAATGGTATCATCTGGGACACTCTATGGAAGAGTAAATTGGACTTGAAGAAGCAGAATTGAAAAAGTTTTGAGATTTGGTGTTATAGAAGACTCCAAAGAATATTGTGAACAGCCCAGTCCATAGTTCTCCAACTAAAATAGGTTCTCATGTTTTCCTGAATACCCAAAAGAGGAGAAAGTATTAAATTCCCACATTTTTGAATTGCTCTAATTCTGGTCATTATTACACTTACAGCCTACTTATTGCGTGGTAGGATTTTTTTTAATTAAATGTCAAGGACTTAACATTAAGTATGAAGGTTATCTGAAGCCTAATGACTAGGTCAAATTTAAATATAATGCTGCCTAGTTTCATGTGGAAATATTCAATATACTCAGTGTCAGGTTTAAAAGGTGAATATTCATGCAGGATGTCCTCCTAGCATCAGGAAATAGATATCTAATCCTATGCATATGTTCATAACTTTTAAAGGATTCAAATTGTGAATTACTGTATCTTAATTGCATGAGTTGCAATTGTTCTCTTGTTTTTGAAATTCCCAAAAAAAGCAGTGCATAATACACTCACTTCCTGTGGCACTTCTTTTATTCACAGGGCATGGTAAAAAAAAAAAAGTCAAGATGTTGACCACAGCAATGGGATAGACCACCCCTTTTATATGCCATTGTGGCTGCCATCTTGATTTTTTACCACACTCTATTGGCAACTCTGAATATGATGTTCCAGGGATATAGTAAGAAGTGGAAAAGAAAGAGAAAATGCATCGACATGCATCTCTGATGTCTTTTGGTCCCAAGCTGTCACATTTGCAACTAGCTATCAGATACCCAGTTTTTTTCTCCAGAACATTACATCCCTTTGGTGCGCTACCAAAATGGTACTTTCCTATTTAGATGAACTTAGATGAACTTAGATGAACTCACAGATACTGTAACATCATATGTCAGCTTCTGTGAAGACCTGTGTGTACCAACCAGGAACTTGCAAATATAAAGTAACAACAAACCTTGGTTCACAGCTAAACTTAAGTAGCTACATCGTTCCGAAGAGGAAGCCTACAGAAAAGGTGATAAAATAGTGTACAATCAGGCCAGAAATGTATTAACAAGGGAGATCAGAGCAGCAAAAAGAAGCTACTCTGAAAAGCTAAAGAAT
>JANHZT010007534.1:26998-38427 GCA_032468215.1 Stegonotus admiraltiensis | reverse complement strand
TTTGAACTTGCAGTAATTGCAAGCAGCAGATGTTAATAACAGTGTTTTAGTCCACTGTACTACCAAGGCTCCTTGGTTGAAGCTGAAGTAGTCACTGACAGGTAGGACTTTGTAGCAGACAATTTTGTGTACTATGCTTAATTTGTAACTTGTAATTTATGTAATTTGCCGCAGGATTGTTGTGAATTTAATGCACAAGGTAAACCTTTCACCCATCTTGCTCATTTTTCCCTTCCAGTGCTGAGAAAAGGTTACATTTGCATGGGTTGGATGGTCAACATGCTGAGATTTCTCACTGTTTACCGTAGTTTGGATTTTGTAGTTTGGTCTATTATGAAAATCAAATCCGCTTAGTTACACTACGATCCGATGTCCTGTATAACGCGAGAAAAAGTTTCAACTCATTAACCCGAGCCAGTATATCGTGGGAGTGCAGTCTATAAATAAACAAGACTGGTGCTCCTATTATTCCTGTTCGTGAATGGCTAAATACAACTTTTGACTGCAAGAGTCAGAACACTGAGGGTTGCTTCCTGAAGCTTAGAGTTGTTGTTTTTTTAATTAATAACACCAACTGTAATTTAAAAAACAAACAAACAAACAATAGGTTGTTGCAGAAGAGAAAAATGATTAGGAAGCAGCTCTCCGCTGGGTTTAACAATACTGATGCTTATCTGTAAAGAGAAGGAGTAAGGAATGAATCTCATCAGCTAATATGCAAGGGAAGAAGGTTTCCATTGCTGAAAATATGTGTAAATTTAGCCTGGTAAATGTAAAGGTTCCTGACTCTAGCGGGTGGTGCTTATCTCCATTTTGAAGCCGAAGAGCCAGCGCTATCCAAAGACGCCTCCTTGGTCATGTGGCCAGCATGACTAAATGCCAGAGGCGCACAGAAAGCTGTTACGTTCCCACCAAAGGTGGTCCCTATTTTTCTACTTGCATTTTTTATGTGCTTTTGAACTGCTAGGTTGGCAGAAGCTGGGACAAGTCACGGGAGCTCACCCCGTTATGTGGCACTAAGGATTCAAACCGCTGAACTGCCGACCTTTCGATCGACAAGCTCAGCGTCTTAGTCACTGAGCCACCATGTTCCTTAGCCTAGCTTAGATGGGAACAAATAAGAACATTGATGGTGTTTTGGCCAGATTTAAAAAGAAAACAAAATGGGGAAGAATATCAACAAGAAGAACGTTAGAGATATGAACGATTGCAAGAATTCCTGTAACGCTGGGATAAACAGAACTGCTTCTATAGTGGGAGCCTAGGAACAAATGCTTCCTTTTTTAGTTGGTAGTTTTCTATTCCTTTGAAGATTTGAAAAGTGAGGGCCGCAGTAACTGCCAAGATACACATTTCCTGTGGATCCCACACAGAGACTGTAAAATAATAAAAGCAGAGGTTGGAAAGGAACGCTAGAGATAAGAGAAAATATGTTGTGGTGGTGATGGAACAGCCAAACACACGGGGTGTCTTGGGAGTTAGCTATCTTGAAATTATATACAGACAACCATTGCCCGAGATATTTGGGAGGCTTAAGACTGTCCATGATCTTTGAAAAGCATTTTAAAGGTCACTCAAATGCTTGGAGTCCAAAGAAAACAAGTAGGCAAGGCTAACACAATCAAACAATCATCCAGTATCATTAATATGATTGCGCACCAATATTTCCCCCCTTCCTTTACATTAAAAATGACAGTTCAGTGGTAATTTTGGGAGAGGTTTTGAGGAATCATGCCCAGTTTTGGGATAGGCTCATAATGTCTTAAGCCACTGTATTTCAGTTAGTCCTCGATGTTCAACCACAATTGAACCCAAACTTTCTGTTGCTGAGCGAGACAGTCATTAAGTCTTGAGTTTTGTCCCATTTTGCAACTTTTCTTGCCACAGTTGTTAAGCGAATCGCTGCCTAGTGTCTGAATTGTGATCACATGACCATGGGGAGGCTGCAATGGTCACAAGTGTGAAAAATGTTCATAAGTTACTTTTTTCCAGTGCCATTGTAACTTCAAACAGTCACTAAATGAGCTGTTCTAAGTCAAGGAATATCTGTACCCTGTTTGACAAGATTGACTACTTTAGGTGAGAGATTTTCTCAAAATCAAAGTAAAATATGCCATTCATTTTTCCATCTATGGCAGATGAGTATAAATTATAAGTAGTGTGGAAAAGATGTTCCACGTGCACATTTTTGCTGGAGCTAATCTTCAGTGGATATTAATATATTTGCCCAAATTGATAGCACTTCAGATATGGAGTTGACATTGCACATGTCAACTCCAGTTTTGGATCATTTGAATGTGTTTCCCAAAGTCTAGATTAAAATGAAGATGGGAGATAAATAAGGTACTTGTGGTAGGAGATGACCAGGCTGAGCCTGAGGGAGGGGTCAAACATGTCATCAGTCTCGAGTACCTTCATGCCCATAAGAGATCTAAGTCTTCCTTGAATTCTACTGACTCTTATCTACCACCAATTTGCCTTTACTGTTAGTAGTTCAGATTCTTGTACAGAGCTAAACTTGTATTCCTTTTGAATAACTCTGGTTCCTACTCTCTTGAGCCTGATATTTGGAGATAACAGGTACGTATCTTACAAGACCCCATTTACTCGCTGGAGATTACATAGAGGTTAGCAAGTACAAACTGCTACAAAAGTCTCCATAATCTATGAATTCACCTTAAACATTGGCCCTTCCTGTGTAGATGATTAGTTATTGATAAATTTTACAACCCATATTTTCATTCCCTTTTAGAAATCTCAAAAGTATAGAGTCTATTATGAAATAGAGACCAGTCTATTTCAGTGGTGGGTTCCTCCCGGTTTGGCCCAGTTCTGCCGAGCTGGTAGCGGTGATGATATGACATCACCGAACTGGTTCTCTTTGTTTGGGAGGCCCCTCCCCCCGTGTTATTCTTACCTTTAATTTGGCCCCACCCCCAATCTATTTGCTGCCTCCCGAGTCCCAGCTGATCGGCTAGAAGAAAAAAAAATGTTTAAACTCTTGCCACGGGCCGTCAAAGGGCTGCCCTACAGCTGATCAGTGTTAAAAGGTAGTGTAGTGGTAGATCAGTGCGCTCAAAAAACAAATGGGTAGACCGGAACACTCCAAGAACAAATGGGTAGACCGGTACAGCTCTGCAAACAGTTAAAAGCCTGGTAGACCAGTACCTCTGCTAAATCCTGAAGAATTTTCACATGACCATCAAGCCATGCCCACAAAATAAGCCACGCCCACAGAACCAGTAGTAAAAAAAATTAAAACCCACCCCTGGTCTATTTGCTCAGTTTAAAAACACAAAGAAAAAAAATGTGTTTAATACTAGGGCAGAATACAGTATATAAAATCACTTTAGAAAGAGAGTCAACAGATTAAATAATGTGTGGGAGTACGATGTGAAAAACATACGAGCAAAGTTACAAACATGGCAACTAATAGTTATGGCCAAACCATGTATTTGTGAATGGAATCTTGGTATCCATATATTGGTAGCTGATGCTCTCTGATTAAATGTTTGGATAAAAAAAGACTGCTGTTTGGATGACATATTTAGAAAGCCTATATTAGAAGCAATGCATTCTTAAAATGGAATTTTAAGGATGGATTTAGAAGCAGGCACATTAGGGAAGAAAAATGCACACACTTTGCATATTTAATAAAAATGACAGAGCAATGGACGTGAATTTTCCAGTCTTACAACAGGCTGGAGTCATGCAACACTTCTGATGCACTTCAAGTATGCATTTGATGCATGGGGAAATACTCTTAATGGAACCAGGGGACTTCATATTTTTATTCGTGTTTTGCGGATATGGCGTTTCAAATGATCCAGGCCTATAATTTCCAGTATGTGGATCCTTTTTAAGATCTCACAGTGAATGTCCAGTGTTTTGCCACAAACAATGCAATTTTACCTTTTCTATTCCTTTAATATGAGCACACAACAGCTATTCTTGGGGGTGTTATTTCATACTAAAGTCAGACTTCAGTATGCTAGACAGGAGCAAGATATGTCTGTATTCTCTCTGGCCAAATATACTATATAATAATATAATAAAAATATAATAGTGTAATGAAAAAAAGGACCAGGGGTGACATGATAGCAGTGTTCCAATGTTTTAGGGGCTGCCACAGGGAAGAGAGGGAGGAGGGTAAACCTATTTATCAAAGCACCAGAAGGCAGGAGAAGAAGTGTGGATGCAAGCCTGTTAAAGAGGATCCTACCTAGAAATAAGGAGAAAGAGCGAGAACAATTAACCAGTGAAACAGGTTGCCTTCAGAAGTTGTTGGTGCTCCATCACTGGAAGTTTGGAAGAAGAGATTGGACAACCAAAACTGAAATAGCAATAGCAATAGCACTTAGACTTATATATCACTTTACAGCCCTCTCTAAGCGGTTTACAGAGTCAGCACATTGCCCCCAACAATCTGGGTCCTTCTTTTACCAACCTCGGGAGGATGGAAGGCTGAGTCAACCTTGAGCCTGGTGAGATTCAATCTGCCAAACTGCTGGCAGCCGGCGATCAGCAGAAGTAGCTTGCAGTACTGCACTCAAACCACTGTGCCACCGCGGCTCACCACAGCTCAAATGGTATAGGGCAGTGATGGTGAACCTTTTAGACGCTAAGTCCCCAAATTGCGCGTGTGCGCATGCACAAACTAAAAGGTGCACACGTGTGAACATGCACATGCACTGACATGCTTGAACATGTGCATGCACTGACAGACCAGCTGGCCGATGGGAGATGGGGCATCCCAACACCAGCAGCATGGCAAGAGGTAAGATCTTTTTCTTTCATGAACTTGCAGGAAAACAGAAGCTCATGAAAGAACTGCCACGGAGATCTGACCTGAGGTGATGGCATGCGTGCCAGCAGAGAGGGCTCTGCATGCCACCTCTGGCACATGTGCCATAGGTTCACCATCACAGGTATAGGGTCTTCTGGTTGAACAGGGTGCTGGACTAGAAGACCTCCAAGGCAGGGGTGGGTTCTACTTACCTTTACTACCAGTTCGCAAGGGGAGTTCACACAGATCACCCGTGATGACGTCGTGGTGGGTGGGCGGAGCCTCCCACTGATTTTACTACCAGTTCTACAGAACCGGACCGAACCGGGAGCAACCCACCATTGCTCCAAGGTCCCTTACAACTCTATCATTCTGTTCTGTTCTGCACTCTTGCTTATGTCTTGGGATATGTAGCCTTTGACTTTGATATACTCTCACACAGCACTGCCTTAGTTCAACTAGAAACAGTCTTAGATTGATTTAACTGACTTGGCTGTGCTTCCTCAGCCTCTCAGGTGGTCTCTGTGTGAGATTGTGAGAAAGAAATGTTCCTCATGTCCTCTTAAGGAGAGCATCTTGGGGTCATAATAGCCACCAGGGAATTTCTGCTGGCTTGCTACAGGCCATAGCTCAGCTTAATACAGCTCTTTATTCATTCCTCTCCTGAGATTATCTCCCTTCACTTTGCTTAAATGATCCCCCGCCCCCTGCCCCACTTCCCATTTGCCCTGAGTCCATAGAGTAAGGGAAGGGGAAGCGTTCCAAAGAGTTTGGATCTGCGCCCTTTTCAGTTTATCAGACTTAAGTGTTTTGTAATTTGGAATGGCTTCATGCCTATAAGAGGTCCAGAAAAAACAAAATGTGCAATTCTGGAAAAATGCATCATATGCATGACAGGGCAATAGCAGGAATTAATGTAGGAAAGATAGCCTCTTAGTAGACATTGCATGATTTCCACCTAAACCAGGGGTCAGCAACCCGTGGCTCTGGAGCCGCATGTGGCTCTTTCATCCCGCTGCTGCTGCTCCCTGTTGCTGGTCAGCTCCACAGTTGATAGGGCTTTTGGTTAGGACAAGTAGAGTGAAAAGGATGCCACGCTAGGAGGAGACTCTATGGTGGGGGAACCAGACTTCCAGTCAGCTTCAGAAGTGAACGGTTAGGACCTTTGTGGCTCTTTGAGTGTTTAAGGTTGCCGACCCCGACCCAAATTTTAAAGGCTGAAGGATCTTTGCTGTAGAAATATCAGAGAATGGACTTTATGCCTCTTCTTCCTTTTTCCGGTTTACCCCCAAAAGTGCTTTTACATAAAGCAACTGGACTTTCTTGGGAGGGGGAGGGGGGTTTGTCCCTTGAAAACATTTCACTTCTCATCTCCAAGAAACTGAAGAAGCTTCTTGGATGAGAAGCGAAATGTTTTCAAGGGTCCTGGTGTGGACATGATTTAGAATCCTTCATTGACAATGTGGTGGATGATGCAGCGCTCAGCTTCCTTAGGTTTACTTCAGGCAGTTTTGGGCATGATCCATCCTCTCTTCTCCAGTTCCAATTTGCAGTTACTTACCTTTTTAGCAGCGGGAGAAACCAATAATTTCAGCGTCAGGTCCTCTTCTGTACCTGCCAGGTTGCTAAGCCAATCCCTAATTCACATAGTAATAGCATTTAAGGTTATATACCTCCCCATAGCACTCTCTGGGCAGTTTACAATGTAAGCGATATTTGCATATCGTCCCCAGCAGAAATAGAGAAAGAAATGGAAGCTGGAAACGAGCTAAGGGTGGCCAAAACTTTATAATAGCAATAGCACTTAGACTTATATACCACCCCACAGTGCTTTACAATACTCTTTGGGCAGTTTAACAATGTCAGAAAATTGCCCCCAACAATCTGGGTCCTCATTTTACTGACCTTGGAAGGATGGAAAGCTGAGTCAACCTTGAGGCTCCATTGTGCACGTCCCTAGTGCCTCTCACTTCTTCTGAGCAATTCTGAAAAAAGTACTCAACCCATGTTAAAAATATCTGTCATATATACATATATATTTTGCATGATTACCCTGACATGCGAAGGGGGTGGTGATGAATTGCATTGGGCAGGAGCTCTTCTACTGAACTTTAGCTGCTGGTTGGGCTACAGTTAAACTTGAATTTACCGCTCTTCAACTTGGAATTTTGAATATGTATCTTCGCAGATGCATAAATGCCTCTCAAATCAGGTCACCTTCAAATCGAATCAATTTGAAGGTGTCCAATGCAATTGAGAAAATCCATTCAAAGGTAATTCACTTGGAGCTGAATATTCAAATCCAATAAATAGACAAGCCAACGATTTCCCTTTATGCAAACAAATACAAAACAGCCCCTTTCAATAAACCATTTGGGATTTTTAGAGCAGTTAATGTGTTTAATTTTTTTAAATCATTTTTAATGTGGTTTTTATGCTGGTTTCATTTTTATTGGGAGTCACCCAGAATTGGTATTTAAACAAGCAAACATATATACAGGTATAAGGGTTTCCCCTGTCCAGTTGTGTATAACTCTAAGGCATGGTGTTCATCTCCATTTCCTGACCCAGGGAGCCAGAGTTGTCCGAAGACATTTTCGTGGTCATGTGGCCAGCATGATTATATGTCAAGGCACATAGAACACTGTTACCTTCCCACCCAAGTGGTATCTATTTATCTACTTGCATTTTCATGCTTTCAAACTGCTAGGTGGGCAGGAGCTGGGGCAAGTAACAGGAGCTCACGCCATCACGCAGTGCTCTGGTCTCAAACTTTCCAGCTGACAAACTTAGCATGTTTAACTGCTGAGCCATCATGCCCACCCCCCTAATAGCGTTTACTTGGGAAATCCTGTAAAAATGAGACCCTTTGACTTGCAAGCTATTCCATACCTACAGAGTTTGATCATGATCTCTTCCCACGATCTGCCACATTTTGGTTCATTGGGTTTCATTCTTCAAAAAGTTTTGTGGCAGCTCACCTTGACAGTACCAATAGTACCAGTTGCTGGCCAATTTTATTCCTGCCAAGTGGCGCTGATGCCAACATTTTACACAGGAGAGGTACGACTATCAAGATGACTTTGTAACAGTTTCTTACGATGCCCGCTCAAGGATAAGCAACTGAATGCTCTTTAGAAAGAGATTATGTATTGGTCCTCTAGGGTAAGAGCATCCTTCCTCCACCCATAGAAATTATTCCAGTGTCTTTTTGTCTGAAGGGGGGGAAGGGGGAATGGCCACAGGTGACTAATAATTTGCACCTTAGAAGCCATACTCAAGAGCAGAAAACTGATCTTGGCTGCATATTTCAAACCAAATACTCCTTGGAGTCCAATTTAGTATGTTAAACAGAACTCTAGTTAGCACTTTAAGGAACGGATGCTCTCTGTTTTCTGAACCATATTCTAGAAGCAACTTGTAAAACTGACAATCCCAATTGTTTATTGGTTTGTTTATTTATTTACCTGCTTGTCCTCTGACAGCTCAAGGTGGTTCGCGTAGGGATATCCCCTAATTTCATCCCCCTGGGCCGTGAGAAGACCATTGCTTGCTAAGACCTGTGAATAAATTGGGATTTGATCTGCCCAGTCTTAGTCCAACGCTACTCTCTTCTATGTAATTTCGGATCTTGTTTAGCCATATATAAGAACAATCAGAACTGCTTCTTTCTTAGTCAGCCCCTGATTTTACCTCGACTAACTGCTAGAGGTCTCCAGGTTTTGAGATCTAAACATTGGAATCTTCATGGACAACCAGTTAAATATGAGCCAGCAGTGTGCGGCGGCAGTCAAAAAAGCCAATGCAATCCTAAATTGCATTAACACAGGGATACAATCAAGATCAAGGGAGGTACTAAAACCACTCTATAAAGCCTTCGTAAGACCACACCTAGAATACTGCATCCTGTTTTGGTCACCACACTATAAAAAAAAATGTTGAGACTCTAGAAAGAGTGCAGAGAAGAGCAACCAGGATGATGAGGGGACTGGAGGCTAAAACATATGATGAACGGTTGCAAGAACTGGGCATGGCTTGTCTAATGAAGAGAAGGACCAGGGGAGACAGGATAGCAGTGTTCCAATATTTGAGGGGCTGCCCAGAGAAGAGGGAGCCAAGCTACCTTTCCAAGGCACCTGAAGACCAGGCAAGGAGTGGACACGGATTAAGGAGAGATTCAATCTAGAAATAAGGAGAATTTTTTTCTGACTGTGAGAACAATCAACCAATGGAACAGTTTGTCTTCAGAAGGTGTGGGAGTTTCATCAGTGGAAGCTTTCAACGGGAGATTGGACTGTCATTTGTTGGTGTAGGGTCTCCTGTCTGAGGGGGCGGTTGGACCAGATGACCAGCCAACTCTGTTAGTCTATCGATCTATGAACATTTTCCTTATCCTGGGCTCTGAATCTGGGCTCTTTGGAGTGAGAAGCAGATTCTGTATCACTTGAGATATGGCTCTATCCTCATTCTTTGGAATGATTTTAAAGAACCTCAGACTTGGGCCGGTGTGTACATGTTGGCTATTGGACATAAGGAGAGCAAGGAGAAGGTAAAGATACGTATTTCTGATTCTGTGGTTGCTACTAGTTCATCTATTTCTGCTCTCGTGGCCCAAGAGGAACTTTTGAACCTTCTACTTCTGTGGTTCCTCTACTTCAGTGTTTCTCAACCTTGGAAGCTTGAAGGTGGGTGGACTTCAACTCCCAGAATCCCAGAACCGCTGCTGGCTGGGGGATTCAGGGAGTTTAAGTCCACCCATCTTCAGGCTACCAAGGTTGAGAAACGTCGCTCTACTTTATCATCAGATTCTTCAGGGGTGCCTCACTTCTGAATGCTGTTGAATTAACATCTCCCAGTATCTCACCCTGTGGGTCACAACGACTGAAGCTTCTGGGAGTCGTAGCTGATGAAAGTTGGGAGAGCTGCATGTCCCAAAGATTTAATCTATCCAAATCATAGCAGATCAGCTGCAGGGGCAATAGTAGTCATAGATGGCAATGGCAGTCACTCCCAACAGCGAGAACAATTTCCTGACACAGCAACTTCCAATCAGTGAGGTCAATTAACCAATAGAACAGCTTGCCTCTTAGGGTTGTGGGTGCTCCATTGCTGGAGGATTTCGGGGGGGGGGAAGTGGGGGGTACATTTGGATAGTATAAGAACTCCTGCCTTGGACAAGAGGTTGGATTAGAAGATTTCCACAGTCCCTTCGAGTCCCATGATTCTATGATTGAGATCTCATATGTATGAGTTAAGTAATCTTTGCTTGGTAGATGACAAGGTAGCATGCAAACCGTTGGAGAACTGTGTTCGTAGGTGCGTCTTTGTGTCTTTGTGTGTGTGTGTGTGTGTGTGTGGTATGGTGTGAAGGTGGCAGAGGAGAAAATGTACCACTGGTGATGAAAAGGTAAGGCAAGGGGGACAGTGAAAAACAGCCTTTCTGTACCAAACGGCATCATTTCACCTTCCAGCTTCCCTCTCCAGCCACTGCCTTGTCATCACGGGAGGCTGCTATCATGACCTGCAGACCAGTCGCAATTCACTCCGAGCCCTTTGTCTTCATCAGCAAATATCAAAGCCTCCCCATGTTCATGCTTTACTCCATGATTGCCAAGAATATCATCACTCACCAGTGGGTGAAAGAAACAAATGCCTTGTCCAACATGCTTCCCCACTTTCTACGTCAAAATTTTCATGATGAAATGGTTTGGGTAGCTTTGGGCTCCATCGTTTTCTAATAGCCTAGATAGAACATACCAGGGTAGGATATCTTTTCTCCTGTCCCAGTTTCAGAAACGATTTCTGGCATAACCCATGATTCCAAAATGATTGCATTTTTGCACATTACAAGCCAACCTATAATACAGTATATTATATACACATGGAGATAGATAGATAGATAGATAGATAGATAGATAGATAGATAGATAGATAGATAGATAGATACATACATACATACATACATGCAATTTATCTTTGAAAATCTCCTTCTTCGATTAGATTAAAAGTTATACGTGGCTATCTACGGAATGGATTCTAAACAGGAAAACAGCAGCTTTAAAAAAAAATCATATTACATTTTGGATTGCAAAATAAGGAGTTCTGATCGTGCCCTCTTCCCTGCTCCTATTTTGAGTTTAGACTTTAAATTATCAGTTGTATAGATAGTCCTTGACTTACTTCCATTTGTTTAGTGGCTGTTCAAGCACTTTGCAAAACATCATGGATTCTTTATGATGGGCCACGGTGATGCAGTGGTTACAGTACAGTACTGCAGGTTACTTCTGCTGCCTGCCTGCAATTTGGCAGTTCAAATCTCACCAGGCTCAAGGTTGACTCAGCCTTTCATCCTTCTGAGGTGGGTAAAATGAGGACCCAAATTGTTGGGGACAAGAGGCTGTGAACCGCTTAGAGAGGGCTATAAAGCACTGTAAAGCGGTATATAAGTCTGCTATTGCTATTATGGTCATAACACCTGGAGTCATAGGTTTGCCATTTGCGACTTTCCTAGCCTACCTCCAACAAGCAAAGTCAATGGGCGGCGAGGAGACCCAGACTTGTTTAACAACCTCGTGATTCACTTAACAGTTGCAGTGATGCAGTTACAACCATGGCAATGAAGGTAGTAAAATTGGGCAGAACT
>JANHZT010007530.1:21271-32300 GCA_032468215.1 Stegonotus admiraltiensis | reverse complement strand
GGAATTCTGGAAGTTGAAGTCCACAAGGTGTGAAAGAGCCAAGTTTGCCTACCACTGGTTTAGGGGAGCAAGAATGAAAGTTGGTTGTGGTTGCTAAATTCTCTGACTTTCTTAATAGGCAAATAAAAGTTGCTCCTTAATAATTGGCAACAAAGGTGATAAATAGTCTGGAAATAGTAATGAAATAGTAATCGGCAACGAAGATGATAAATAATCTGGAAGCTAAATTGTATGATGAACGGTTGAGGAAACTAGCCATGTCTATCTAGCCTGTTGAAGAGAAGGATTGGGGTGGGGGGAGGGACATAATAACAGTCTTCCAGCACCTGAGGAGTTGTCACAGGTAAGAGATGATTGACTTTTATCCAGAGCACTAGAAGGGAGATAGAAGCAATGGATGGAAGCTTGTGAAAGAGAGATCCAACCTAGAAATAAGGAAAAATGTTCTGATAGTGAGAATAATTAATCAATGGTTTCAACTGAAGTTTTCAGAAATAGACTGGACAGCCACTTGATCAGGATAATATAAGGTCTCCTGCCTTGAGGGGGGGGGTTTGACTCAAAGACCACTGTGGTCCTTTCCAGCCCTATGATTCTATGTTCATTTAGCAACTGTCTCAGGCAGTGCCTGTTTTCTGTCACAGTGGTGACGAAAAAGTAAACTTTGTGACCAATGTCCACATTTATGGCCTTCATAGAGTTTCATACGTTCACCAGTCAGTTAGTACAAGTCCTGCTCCTCTTAGAACAGAGAGATTGCCTAAATAGGCCACCTCTTCCTGAGCTGCTTTTCTCCACGGTACAACTTGTCACTTTGAAGACTGAACTGTTTAGCAGCTGCTGCCTGAAATTGAAAAGACCCTAATCAGTTTCATGCTAAAGGCTTTGTTTTGCCTGGCAGGTGGCTTGCAGGGAATGCAATATATATAAAGTGTGTGCACGAAGAGAACCGGTGATAACACCGTTTGGAACCCACCACTGGTTTTGTGTGTGTGTGTGTGTGTGTTTGTCTGTCTGTCTGTCTGTCTGTCTGTCCCTCTCTCTGTGTTTTTACACACACACACACTCCTTTTGATGTGTGATATCCACTATGTATCTGCTTACATTCTTGTAATCCCTTCCTCTCCAATAAATATAAATACAAACATGAATTCTCTTCTTGCTAATTATCCCAGCGCCAGGGTCAGCTTTCCAAAGAGTGGGAGGGGGGGTGGAGGTGGGGGGGGCGGAGCAAAAAGCATTGTGAAGCAGTATATAAGTCTAAGTGCTATTGCTATTTGTAAGAAATAGTTGTGTTTCTTATTTATTCTAAGTCCAAGCAAGCAATACATTTGAGGAATTCGTATCTTAAAGTAGTTCCTATTTCTTTACAGTAGCCATCAGTAGAGTGGGGTTGCCTTGTGTTTCTATTAATTGTGAATTTTCCAATGAAAGATAAAGACAAAAGAGTCCCAATTTGATTCTTTTGCATTATGGGTTAGACAAATACTGTAATTGGCATATCTCACAAAACTTTCTGCTTCCAATTGTGTTTATAAGATTGGTTTTAAATTGAGTGACTTGGGAATTTAGAAAAAGATATCCTGGAAGAAGCCAATGAGACAGTCTTTCCATATTACTTATTGAGTTGAATAGCTAAAGATTGTATTGTTGAAAAAGATGTCATGACATGAAATATGTTATCGAACTGTACTTGGGTATTATGGTCTTTCTTAAGTTCTGTATCCATTTTTTTTTACTAGTTGCGGTATTTACTATATGGCAAATTTTAATCCAGTTATTCAAACAGATAAGCTATATGTGAATATTTGAAAACAAATAATGGGATTAGGTGTGTTTGTTTTTCAATTTTTAAACATTATAAATAAAGCATGAGATTTTGATTTTAATGAATAGTGCATAGATAAACACACATTGAAAGATACCTTTCTTCCATATGTATTTCATAATTATCTCCAACAGAACTAAGAAACATAATAATGCCATCTTCCTGTGAATCATAATCAGATTGAGAATTTTGCTTAGAAGATCTATTGATTTAAATCAACTTGGAAATTTCATACACATTATTCTGACTGTTCCTATAAAGAGTCAGGGAAACACCTTAATTACTGATTTTCCCCCAGATTGATGCCATTCTTGGTCATCCACAAGAGGGGGAGACAAACATTGACAAATGCATCATGAAATCCTCATGCAAATGATGGAACTTAGGTACTTGCATCAGAAATCATGCTGTAAAACATAATTTTGTTATTGTGTGATAACATAATGAATATATCATTATTTTCACATCACTGCAGTTTGTTATAGACATCTTTGCCAGCCTCTATATAGCTGGATTTGAATTCTTAGAATCCTCATTCAATATAGCCATGTTGAATAAGAATTTGAATTGGATGAAAGTTCAGCACATTGGGAGATACCAAGATGATGAATTCTACCTTAAATGGGTAACAACAGATGTTCATATAAATTTTCTTTTTTAAAACAATATTGAAAGAAGACATCTTCTCCCAGCCTCCCTTCCAAGAGTCACTTAATTTTGTTTCAGACGAATTAGACTTTCTATGCAGGCTGGTATATACAGTTATTCTTTGACCAGATTTATAATTCTGGTTATTTGCAGCACTTTATTTATAGTTAAAAACATCCATTATTTTAGTCACCTTCCAGACCCAAGCACTTTTAGAAATTCCCTGAAATGTTGTATGAAATTTGTTAAGAACAGCAGCAAAACCCAAGCCTATGATGTGGAATCTATAGGGAATTGTCTGTTTGCATGCAGTTTTATAGCTTTGCAACTTAATCAGAGATGCAAGTGCAAAATATATCACAAGGGGACAGCATCTAAATTTCTGACACACTCTAAGGTACCAATAAATAGATTACACTCATCCATATGTAGGTTCTTGAAAATATTTTAAACATTTTGAACATTGTAATTCTGCAGCAGTTAGTTATGTACATTTACATTTTTCCTTTGTTTTATTAACCCTTTCAGAAACATGCCATGTTGACTTGAATTTCTCTTCTTTTTCTAATTTTATTCTCAAGTATACTGTGTTTCTCCCTTAAAGAGAAGACTATAGGAATAACATTTATTCAAGATTGAAATAAAACCCCTCCAGAGAAGCTTTCTAAATATTGTAATGCTATGTGATCTGTTGTGGGTTATTGTTATTTTTCTGCTATAATCATAGATTTAACAAACCTATCAGAGATTTAAGAAGGAACTGAATTTTATGAATGTAACTGGCTCTTCGGTCAGCGTATATAACTTCATATTGTTCATTTTAAATCTTTAAATCATTTGAATATGTCTTGCAAAAGAACTGGTGAGTAAGGTGAAAGAGCAGAAATCCAGTTTCTTTTATACTTCTTTTTGGTTTATTTTAATGTATGAGTATTACAGCTGGCTAGATTCAGTTCCCTCTTTCAGATATAGAAAGGTTGCTCCAAATGTAAAATACAATTTCCAGCATTGCTAGGAAACATGGGCAAAGATGCAAGGATGGTATTCAGCAACATTATTAGTACCCAATCCTCAGCCTGATTTCCCCTTCTGTCAACTTCCATTCGACAGGTAAAAGAGTTTTTCTTGAAAAGAGTTCTAATTTTTAAAAAAGAAGACAGATAAGTAATACATCTAGTTCAACTTTTTTGTTAGGGGGAAAACATGTTGAATTAGATGATTACATGGTATCCCCAAAACTTTGAAGTTAATGTACTGAGCTGGAGTTTGTCAATTCTGATTTTTATATCAGTGAAAATTTTTCTCATAAAAAATCCTTCAATCTGTATCTATCTTTTCAATTGCACATTCCACATAATGCCTATTCATCAAACTAATAGGGATGTCATAACTGGGATGTCAGGAGATGAAAAAAATGGTAGTTAGTTGACACAGATTTTCTAAACCATTGACGTTACCCTTTGAACAGAGAATTTTAGGGATATCATCTCCAAATATTTTAATAGGACAATTTGTTTCTTTTTCAAAATAATTTCTTACTAATAATTTGTGGTATACATTATATAAACTGGCTTGCCTGGATCACTAGAAGCTTACAGCATTTGTGAAAACTTGCTAAGAAAAAGCTGTGGTCTGAACAACAGCAGACCAAATATTGAGCTGGAGACTGGTCTCTTGAGGAACAGATACCAAGTCAGGCATATCTGGGGCACTTTTTAGCACTATGGACAGCTCCAGGGCAAGTTACTGATTCCTGTATTTCTAACACAGCATTAGAAAGTTGAGCGCTTTCTCAACCAAGCACTGCTGGCTGGGGGATTCTGGGAGTTGAAGTCCATCTTCAAGCTTCCAAGGTTGAGAAACACCGTTCTAACAGAATTGCTCATTTATAATAGCTTATCTCAGACTGTTTTCTCTAGATGTATTAAGGCTGCAATTACCAGAACTTATTGCCAATTTGTATACTATATAGCTGTATACTCCTGCAGATTTGGCAGATGCAAATTTGGAAATATTTATTTATATGGTGATGAACATCAGTCTTACTAAGTTCTACTGTTTTTATAAATGGTAATTCCTTAGAGCATTTGGGTTGAGACCAGACTTCTTCTGGACTCATTGGTAGATTTTCTTGCAGGTTGCCCACATATAATTGGATGGGCTAAATGCCTTTGACTTGTTGCTGAACGGAGTTTCAATTACCAATTTGATCTGGGCTAGTGCACATTGTGATTAGGCCTATATTTTTGCCTGCTAATTTCGTGGATGTCAGGTTATCTTCCTTTGTACTACCTATTCACCACTGTGCATTCTGATCCTCAACTTACTGAATGGAACTACAACAAAATACACATTTCTGACAACAGGAGATGAATAAAGCAATAGATTGTCTAAAAATATACTGAACGGAAAAATACAGTAACCATTTAATACATTGTTATTGTAATTGAGAAGATAAACATTCCCTGTAGTAGTTCACAACAATAATTCACTTTTAACACTTTACAATTACCATTTTTTCCTTAACTTCATAAAATATGTTACTTTTAATATATCCAATTCTAATTAGCCCAGTGGCTAATTTCTGAGATTGCAATTAATTTCAGATTTATGTATGCATATGCTGGCTTCAGTTACAGCAGGTGGCAGTATCTAGTCAATTCTGGCCAACCTCAGGAAAATCAGATAGGACTAGGTTAGCTAGCGCATAGATGGGAGACCACCAGGAAATGCCAGGGCTGCAGGCTGAACTTGGATTTCTTTAAAAAAAAAAATGTACTGTTGCTAAAAAAACAAACAAACAAACTTCTACAGAACATAATGTCCAGATTGTGATCAGGGACTGAGCTCACTAAAAAAGAGCCTTTATCTCTGGGGGCAGTAATATTAAGATTATATTACTAAGATTTTTTAGTACTGGCAATTATGTCTAATTTTTTCTTAGAGATTTCATATTACTGGAGAGTTTTGAAATTCTTAGCATAAAATTGGTTTATTTTAACCAGGCATATAGAGAGATTGTCCTGTGATCTTTCCAACTTGTACAGTTTTTCCTGTTGAAATTAAATTAAATTTACACTTTACACTAATTGAAATTAAATTTACACTTTGTTGCTGTGAGATTTAATACCATCTACTTTCCTCAATATGGTACTTTTAGTTGTATTAGACTACTGTTGCTATCTTTCCCAGTTAATGTGACCATCCTTGATGTGGTAGCTATAATCTAGTGCAGGGCTGTCAAACTCGTGGCCCGTAGGCTGAATGTGTCACACGCTGGCCACGCCCATGCCCGGTTTAGTGAAAGGGGGAAAAGTTTCAATACATCACATGATGCCACCGTGATATCGTGAGTTTGACACCCTTGGTGTAGCGCATT
This sequence comes from Stegonotus admiraltiensis, assembly GCA_032468215.1. Classification (NCBI taxonomy): domain Eukaryota; kingdom Metazoa; phylum Chordata; class Lepidosauria; order Squamata; family Colubridae; genus Stegonotus; species Stegonotus admiraltiensis. The sequence continues at coordinate 26,445 of JANHZT010007530.1, read as the reverse complement.
TTGGATAGGGATGGCACCCTGTTGAAGTAAGTTTACTATTATCAGAAAAGTTCCTTTTCTGATTATGAAAATCCAGGAAAACAATTCCAAGTTTTGCAATTACATTCCCGAGTAGTTATATAAATCATCATTTCCTCCTCCTTCATTGATTACACTTGTACTAAACTATCCTGAACACTCTCTGATTATATGGTAATATTTATATTACTGTTTTTTATGTTCTTCAGCTTGTTATTGTAGGCTTACTATCAGCCACCCAGGGTCACCTTTTAGGGGAGATGGGTGACATAAAAAATTAATAAATAAATACATAAATTACTAGTAATTAAAAAAAACCCTTTTCATTTCTTATTAACAATTATATGGCTTTTGTTTTTAGATGATTTTGTTTCTAAATGCAAATCAGCTTGACTTTAGTGATGTAAACCAGGCTGCAATATAAGTTTTATTCACTTTGAGAAAGTAATAGATTATAGTGATGTTGTAGGTCTGAAAGGGAAAAATAATAATACAAAATGAAAATAAGTGTGTGTGGTTTTTTTACTTCAGGCATGGTGTTTTTAAATCCACACATAGGGAAAGAGCAGGATTTACTAGGGTCACTGGTATTCCACTAAGATATGTATTATTGAATTGTTTGTGCCCTCTCCCTCTCCCTCTCCCTCTCCCTCTCCCTCTCCCTCTCCCTCTCCCTCTCTCTCTCTCTGTGTGTGTGTGTGTGTATGTGTGTACAGATGGTAGGAAACGGAAGGTCAAAAAACATTTTGCACTTTTATTGCGTTGTGTTAGATTTACCTTTTTAAACGTATTTGTTGACAAAATTGGGCATAAAAACCTTCCAGCTAATGTATTTATGCAATAAATATTTAAAGACTTACATCTTGCCTTTCAAGTACAATATATTGTACTTGCTGTATGCAGGTGTTGTGAAATACTTGCACATGATACACAGTAAGCTTTTTACCTAGAGATCATGTCTAATAGAAAGACAGACAATGCTGGCCTGAGTACAATTCCTGTGTGCAGATCATGATTTCCACAAATTATATGCTTAGTTAGTTAATTGTAGCATTTTGAAGAAAGTGTTTGTGCCTGTATGGTTGTGTCTGATTTGCATCTACTGTCAGACATTTTGACCTTGGATCAATGTTAGTGATGCCTAGACTTTCCTTCCCTACCACATTAGCCAGCAAGAAGACCTAGTGCAGCCCAAAATAAAGACTCTGGGATTGAAATGAATACCTCTGTCATCTTTCCTATTAACTTCAGTGAGTACTGTTGTGGGTTACATGGACAGATATATTATGGTTGATTGCACAGTCAAGAAGCTGTTTAGACTGGATTTGGCATTTTTATCCAACTATCAACTATTTCCCAAGGACCTCGGATAGGCAAATCTAGTTATTTCATGGTTATTAAAGTTCACAGGATATAATTTGTTCCCAGTAAAGCTGCCTTTTGCAATTGACTGATGGTGGTTTTGTCAATGTCAATGGTGTTCAAGTGGTGCTCCAGTGGTTGTGGAATCACACCCAAATTTCCTATTGCTATTGGTACAGTCTTTGCTTTCTTTTGTCATCGTCGTTCTACTTCTATTTGTGAATAGTATTTCTTGTTGATCTTCCAATATACCATTGTCACTTCTTTGTCTTGCCATTGTTTGTAGTCAGCCTATGAAATTTTGCTGAAGCAACTAAGTGGTCCACTGTTTCATCAGCTTCTGTGCAGAATCAGCATTTTCTGTCTGTTACATACAGAAATTTTGGCCTTGTGTGCACTTGATCTTGTTCTTTGTGCAGCCAAAATTATCCCCTTTTGTCTTTTTCTTCAACTTTCCTACTCCTAGCCATTGCCAGATCTTGTTATTACTTACTTTGCCTGCTAGTTGTTTGTGGGTTTTTTTACTGTACTGGCCATGTAATACTTTGCATTGGCCTGACTTCTTTGGTATTATTGACAGAGGAATCACTGCAATGACAATCAGTAATGATGAGAACAATCCTACATTCAACTTGGTCTTCTTTCTCTTAAGAGAAGAGTAAGTACTATTGCTATTGTTTTTCCTAGCTAGACCTTTCCAGCTGTTCTAATTTTACTTCAGTAGAATACAGAATACCTTATTTTCTGTTATCAATCTATGTTTATCTGATAGCCTCTGTTCTATTATTTCTGATTCTGGATGTTTTTCTTTCCAGAATTGGTGCATTCTCTTCGTATATCTTGTTCTCATTGGACTTGATTTAACATTATTGACATTATTTAACATTATTGACATTATTTCTTTGTCTTCAATATAGACAAAGGATATTTGCAAAGGATAAACAAATTTTCATCCAGTAGTCCTGCAGTTGCTGGCCCTGATTACTCAGCTGACAGTCCTGAGTCCTGTAGCTCATTTGTCAGCAGATGTCCAAGAACGTCAACACCTAGTGCAGTCCTTATTGATTTGGGTAATGATCAATCCAGTATGAGTTTCTGTAAAGTATGTCTCACCATATCATTTATGGGAGACACTCCTCATCTGATTTCTCAAATGAGACCTGTCCAGTATGGTTGAATCTCTGGCGTAGGTCTCATCTTCTTTGCAGCATGCAAGCCCCATAGCCACATTAAAGTCTTTCCTCACAGGGGAGTTATTATTGTTTATATTCCTTCAATGAGTTACTGAAATTCAGTGACTGATTTCACATATCATGCTATTCATGATTTACTTAATTGTGGGTTACTGAATATGCCACAATTGGTCGACTGGGTTCATGCATCAATTAGAAATGATCCATGATTTATAAATCATAGTGCCTGGGTCGACAAAATACATTAAGCAAAAAGCCAAAAAACCCACATACATGATTTAGTGCAATGCTTAAATCCAGACAGTGACTCTTCCCGTAAAGGGCAACTATGCTTCACATTTCTGGAAAGCTTATTGAGAACTATGGCAGTTTATTTCCTCATTATGTAGCTACTGAACATCTCCAAGATAGATATGAGACATTAGTTGAACACAATCTCTAATTCAATAACTGTATTATGATATCATGTTAGTGCACAGTACACAGAAAGGAAGAAGTAACCCTGCTCTTGGATTTAGGCTTTGCTGAACAAATATGAGTGACTAGTGAGGGAAGTACAATCCTACTTTCTTTTTAATAACATTTTAGATGTGATTTCTCAGAAAGGAGAAAGAATGTAAATTCTATTTCTAAGGATGTATAGCATAGATATTGAGGTTTCACAGGAAGGAAGGATGGTTGTATATAAGAAAACCTGAAGGGAAAGAGACTTAGAGAAACCTGAAGTCAGTTGCCCTATTTTGGCACAAAGGAAGGATTAAAAATCACTGTGAGGCCTCACTTTCTCACTTGAATAGGACTAGTGTATTCTTGTTTTAGTTTAAATAAAGGAATTTGAACTGAACGTCAGCGTATTCCAGGTTGTTGTTCCATTGCTGCAGCATTGTTTTGTATTTTGATATAATTAATGTTTTTTTTAGCATATTTGGGACTTAGCTAATAATATGAACCATAAATGAGAGTTAAATTAGAGTAGTTTTACCAGAGATACATAAACTGGAAACTAATCCAGATTTGAAGTTCAGTTCATAAATCACCCAGATTTATGTGCAATTGTGTCCTTCTTTTCTTGAACTTGGCTAGAGAAATGGGTGCATATAGAATTCCTCTCTTCAACTTCACCTTTTAAAATTTAGTTTCATTTTATGAAATTTTAATATTTTTCTGTCAATATGTGGGATAAAGCATTTGGGAGTTTGTTTTTATCTAACTAAAGAGTTAGTAATCTTTCTTTTTTCTTTTTTAATGTGTATGGTGGTCTGGGCTCTTTTGGGAGGAAGGTGATATAAAAATAAAACAAACAATAATAGTTGTTTACTTGGACTTTTACCTACTCTCAAAATAGCAAGCAAAGGGCATACAAAGAAGTTTATTGATGACTAAAATAATTTGCCCTAGGCAGTTATCATTGTGTTCTAAATAATACAATGTTTTTGATAGTGAGACCATTACTGCAAACTCATAATAATATAGACCTTATCATTTACTATAATAATAATAATAATAATAATAATAATAATAATAATAATAATATAGACCTTATCAGATTAGTTATAAAGTGATGTCTATTAAAGCAGAGTACAACAGAGAGGGGGAAAAAATCCTAAAATGAGGCACAGTTATAAATTTATCAGCTCTGGTATATTTCATGCTACAATTTGCATGGGAAAAAATGAAATCGCTCATAATACACATTTTGAAGAGGGATTTACATTTAATAAATGTTTACAAGTATTTTCATAAACTGTGTTTATGACAGTCTTGGCTTCCTATGATTGATTACTCAAATGTCCCCTTTCTTCAAATATAGATTGTAGAGTTGTCTCTTGGAGTTATTTATATTTTCTGGTATTTATGATCTGCAAGGCAGCTTAGTTACCAACATTAGTTATAGCCATTTCTGTAGATATTTATCTGAGCCACAAGTTTTTGACACATTTCTTTTTCTTTAACAAACAAATCTACAGCTATAAAAATGTTGTCTTGACATAGAAAAATATGTGTATGCTGTGGCTATTACCTATGAATTCTAGAGAGAAGATGTATTCCCCTCTTTTGTTGGGGAACCTTTTAAACTGGTAAATAAAATGCCAAAGAAATAAGAAGAGATTATTTTTATGTTATTTGTATTAATAGTACTATAGGCAAATACATTAATAAACTTAATTAAACATTTATAGAATGGGAACCAGATAATTTTACATGTGGATGTAGGACATGGCAGGTGAGTTGTTTTCCCCATGGAAGCATCTCACGTTAAAAAAATCTGATTATCCACCCACAATCAATTGTATGTAGCCAGATTAATATTTCATAGTTACCTATGGCATTAGGCATTCGTTGTTTGATTTTTGCTTGTGCAAAGACGTGTGCACAAGGAAACATCTGTTTTGGTTAAAGGTAAAGGCAAAGGTTCCCTTGCACATATGTGCTAGTCATTCCTGACTCTAGGGGGTGGTGCTCATCTCCGTTTCAAAGCTGAAGAGCCTGTGCTGACTGAAGAGGTCTCTGTGGTGAGTGGCCAGCATGACTAAACACCAAAGGCGCACAGAACACTGTTACCTTCCCACCAAAGGTGGTCCCTATTTTTCTACTTGCATT
>JANHZT010007529.1:35068-45803 GCA_032468215.1 Stegonotus admiraltiensis | reverse complement strand
ATGGCTGGTCCTCCAATCACTCTCTAGGCATCTTTTCCGGCGCTTCATCTCCCTCAGCTCCTCTGAAAACCAGGGAGTTAGGTGAGATCGGCACCGGGTCAGAGGCCGCAAAGGCATGACTCGGTCCAAAGCCCTGGCGGCCGCCCTATCCCTGGCGGCCGCCCTATCCCCAGCGGCCACCAGATTTTGAAGTATTTTAAATACTTTGGCAACTTTTCCTGCTTATGAATGAATTGCATCAGATAGATAATTGATCCACTGAATTCTTATAGATGGATTCAAAGGTATAGTCTAATTGAATATTATAGTTTGTTGCCTGATAATGGCTTAAACAAATCAGAAATTCTTGTTTGTTTGCTTCTTTTGTTTTATAGAATGTTGGCAAACAGAGGACCGCTTTCTTAGAGATAATAGAACAGAATCAATTCATTCAGGTAAAATGAACCAAGCATGATTATTCAAAAATGAACTATATACTTTTATTTAAGTGAATGTTTCTTCTCCATAAGACAAGAAATCTAAGTAATAAGAAAACTGTGAGACAAGAAAATTATTTCAAAATTCTTTTTATACATTTTAATTTCACAAATTCCATTTAACAAAATATGCTGTGCATAATTATTAAAAATTCAGAAGCAACACTAAAGTATATTAAAAGAGTAAAATTATTTTCCCTACTCAACAGACAATGTGGGTCTAATCTAACAAAACCTGCCATAATTCACTTGTTAGGCTTTAAGGAACCATCAGCATTTTTTGTTCTTTCAGTTCATATTTTTGTCTTTAGGGACCAGCTGTGTTACGGCACCAAAAGGAGCTCCGGGGTACCCAGGACTGCCTGGACTACCAGGTATGCTTTTTTAAAAGAATCAAATAGTACTATAATTCACATAGTGAGAATAATTTCATCAAATTTGTCTTAACTGTAATAATTATTCCAAAACAATACTGTACAAGTAATCCTGAATTAAAAACTGCAGTTGTGACTGGAACTGCTATCACTAAGCAATGTACTCATAAAATGCAACATCACATGACTCCCCTTGTTGGAAGATGTTAAAGAAGGTTACAGATGGACACAAACTAAGCACCCATGTTACAATCACATGACTATGGGAAGGCTATGGCAGCTGGAGCTCCAAGTATCATTTGTTCAGCATTGTTTCAGGTTGTTAATCAAAGGCCATGTGACTTAGGTTGTAATTTTTCCTTTCATCAACAGGTGGCACTCTCCACTTAAATTTCAATTTACTAGTCTATTGTCATTTTAGTTATAAAACAGTTATAAAAGTAGAATAAGTTTTATAAGTAAGTAATTCCAGCATTTAAAATGCCTTCCTAGTACCACATCTTTCAAATTTAGGAGTCCAATTTTCTATTTATTTCAAAATCTATTATTTTACTCTCCTGCGCCTTCATTTCCGGCCAGGTATTTCCTCTGAATGCCCCAAATGCTTAGATGCCACTTTAACACAAGTTCTGAGCAAACTGCTCTAGATTGTTTCTTGGGGTTAAATTTATAGCAAAAGAAAAATCCTCTCCCCCAGTTCCAACACTGTTCACCTACTTCTCTCCAGCACCAGTCTTAGTTGTTCTTTGGTTGTCCCAGCTTTGTAGCAGCCATCTTTAGCTGCCTCTTCTTCTTGTTGTGGCTGAGAGGGAAAAAGAACCCTGGGCCAGATAGGAGAGCTGTGATTCTCCTCGACCTCGCAGGGTGCCCCTCTTTGCTTCACCACCCCTACAACATGGCTTTGGCTCCCTCTGGAGCCAACAAACAGGAAGAAACTCGGCACGGGAGCATGGAGACCCACCCCGCATGTCCAAACTCGGCGCAACATCAACTGGAAGTCTCTGACAAGAAAATGGTCTTGATAATGTATTTTTATTAGATTTACAAAAGAGGCTTTCTAAAGCCTTAAACAAGCTTCTGTGATGGGGCAAAGAAGATTGAAGAGAAATCAAAGCCTATGACAATATCTGGATGAATTTTAGATTAAGATTGTCAGATGTAAAAGGAAGGATCAAATAAAGTTGGTTTATTTGATCAAGGTTAAAATAACGAATGGTTTTTATAAAGTTCTGGAAATTGTTTACAGACTGAAAAATTGAAGTTTTGTGGATTTGCTTATAAAGGGATAGGTTATGGAAAGAAGAGAGATCTGTTTGTAACATTATAGGGGTAAAGAGTTACAAACTTATTTGTTGTGATGAAGAATGGAAGTCGCTTCTTTATGAATTTTTTTCTTTTACTTTACCTGATGCTTTTCTGCTTCTTCTATTTCCAACTATATACTTTCTCTTACTACTTACTTTCTCTTAGTTTGTATTAGTGTCAGTTTTCAAGAACCAAGAAAGACATGTTCAGATTCTTTTAAGCAGTTGCCTTTATTTTTCCTCACCTATAAACAGAAATATTGCTGAATTAAACTACTTATACCATGGAACATATACTCTGAGAATTCCTAGGGAGGAGCCATTTTAACTCTCTTTCTTCCGTACAAACTATCTAAACCTTGCAGTCTCTTGCTCTTCTGGAACACACTCCCTCCCACTTGGAAAACAGGACTACATTCAACCACAGTTAGTTTTTCTTCCTCTAATTATTTTTTTAAAATTAAAAATATACATATTACATCTTCAAATCATAGGTGCAAAGGGTACAAAAGGGATTCCTGGTGAATTTGGTTTGAATGGATCTCAAGGACTGAAAGGACTTCAAGGGGATCAAGGTCGTGGGGGTGAAGCAGGTCCAGCAGGTACTGTAAAACTAACAATTACTTGCAGATATTCGAAATATTTGGATAGGATTTATATTTCACCCTTTAGCTGGTTTGTTTGTTTGTGTCAGAAGCATCGCAATTAAAATAAAGCATACTTTATGGCACAACATTTAAAATATAAAATACAAGATTAAAATATATACAAATTAAACAGATTTTGCCCAGAAACTAGCAACGTTAATGGTGTTCTGTCATGCTGCCATGAGGTCCTCAAGTATACACTGATCGGGACATAAAGGGCAAGTATACATATGTGTTGTTGTCTGCATGTCGTCACAATCGCAAAGGGCAGAAGCCACTGGGTAGCCTCATTTGTTCAGAGTGTCTCTGTATCTTGTTGTATCCATGCTCAGTCTATTCAACGATTTCCATACTTCCCAGCTTTTCTCAGACCCAGGTGCCAGCTCCTCCATTGGCTCCATCCAGTGTTGGCCCTTTGCAGCTTTCCATAGATCCACTCTGCTTCCAAATTCTTCAAAGTCTTCCATCGACCTAAGGAAGCCCTTCCTGGATTTTAATCTTTGATAAACTGGTTGTAGGCCATAGAGACGCTGTTGTCTAGATATAGAAGATTTAAGCCTCTGTCTGTCTGTATGCTGCTGCTTCTCTGCCAAGCAGCAGGCAGACAGGGCAATGCCAGCTAGGTGGTAGAACTTATCTACAGAAGTAGGTTTAAGGCATCCAGTAATAATTCTGCTGGCTTCATTCAGAGCAATGTGTACTTTTCCAGCATGTGCTGATTTATACAGACTGGGCAAGTGTATTTGCCTGTGGAGTAGCGAAGAGATATACTTTAGCTGGCGAATCACAGATTAAACAGACCCACTGGGAAAAGAACTCTAATTTTAATTAGGTATTTTAAAAATAAGGTTTTTAAAGGAGATTTTAACTCACCAACAATTCACTGGTTTTCTCCTGACACAGAAATTGATCCTTATTGAGTATTCCTGTTCTTAGAAAATACAGGGGTTTCCACTCATATCTAAAGGTTACATATTAATAATAGCAACCATATTTTTTGCTTCAGCATCCATATAATAGCTGATTGACTGGGAGCCATGTTAATTTCTTTAATTTCTTTAGTTTTTCACAAATGTCCTGAAAATTTATTTTGTATGTGATCTGGAGAGGAAGAAGTTGTCCCCTGCACTAGGGAGCAATTTTGCCTACTATGAGGGAGAGGAGTATCCTCTCATAATATTTGAAAGTCCTCCTTGGTCTCCTCTCATAATATTTGGAAAATTCCTCCTTGGGGCTAGACAATAAAACATAATTAATTCATATAGGCGGGTGCATATTTCTCCTTTTCCCAAGAATGTTCAACCTAGAAGAATTAGATATTGCCAACCAAAGATGGTAATAGACATCAAGCTGATTACTTTCAACACTATCTAGACAAAGTTAAATTAATGAATTAATTATTTTTATAGTCAGTGATTACTTGCTAAAGTAAATTTTATTATTATACAGTATAAGAAGGTCCAAATTAATCCACTACATTCATATTTTAAATCTTCTCATATTTTTAAAAACCTGTTTATTTAATGTGAGAGTTTTATATAAAATTGTAGAGATGTCTTTGATTTTAAATGTTGTTGTATATCTTGTTCTTCGAACATGAAAAATATTTTTATTGCATAATTCCATGAATTTAAAAAGAAATATGTTTGAAAGATAGTTGTAACTAGTGATCAGTTCTTCTTCTTCAGAATATTTCTAACAGAAATAGGTTTACCATAAATAAAGTCATTAATCCTATGGATTTTATTTTCCAATTCCTTAAATTAAACATGTGTATCCATGTGTTAAAAAACCTGGGTGATCAAGGAATGGGAGAATATGCAGAGTGTCAGGGGAAAATTTTGTTTCTACTTTTTTCAAATTCTAAGGTAAGTTTCAGATATATATTTGTGGTAGTAATTATTAATTTCCTATGCATTAATTGTATTTCAATGCAAGCATAGACAACTATAAGAGAGTCTGACCAATATAAACTCCATTTGTACCCGTTAAACACGACATGTATCTTTTTTTTTAGCAAATTAATTTAACTATAAGGATATCTTATAGTACCAACATATTACAGTTCACATGTTCAAGAAACAAAGGAGGGCAGCACTGAGAAATTTTTAATTTAATGGACCAATTAAAATGAAAAAATGCTCTGTTATTGGACTGTACTTGATCAGATCTTTATAGCAAAACTTTTTTCTAAATCAAGTCCAGGAAATATTCATATAACAGATTATTAATATTTAGGTTGTACTGATACGCAAATGAGATATTTTAGTAGTTACTATATTCCCATAGAAACTAATGGGAGTAAATGTTCATTTGATTAATAATACTCATGATGCTGATTATTTTAATATTTTCCCCATACTTTATCTAATTCACTGTTCATTGATCAAAGTTTGATTCTTATTATCAATGCCATTTTATTACTCTTAGGATTCACTGGACCCAGAGGAAGCAGAGGTGCCTCAGGAATGCCTGGGGAAAGGGGACTTCCAGGAAATCTCGGTTTGCCAGGTTTGCCAGGCCTCCTTGGTGAAAAGGGGCTTACAGGTGATGTTCTAGGAGCACCACCAGGCATTCCTGGGGACCCTGGGCCACCTGGATTCCCAGGAGCAAAAGGCTCGCAAGGAGATCAAGGCTTACCAGGAATTAAAGGTAACTGTGGCTTAGATTACATAAAGGTTAATAAGAGAAAGAAATGGCACAGTAGGGCCTTATACATTAAAATAAGGAGGGGGGCAGAAAGCTGAAAAGACAGAGTTGGGTATTGGAGGGGCCACTGGGATGCTAAGGTTCTATAGGTTCTGGAGCAAGATAAAATAGGTATGTGGTATAGAATGACAAGGTAGTCATTCTCAGTTATTCTCAGGACTCAGTTAGACTCACCGCCCTGAGTCCTTCGGGAGAAGGGCGGTATAAAAATTTAATAAATAAATAAATAAATAAAATAAATAGTCTCACAGACAGACAATGTTCTGAGTGCATAATGCACAGGGTGCATCATCAGCACTTATCTGTGGTTTCTGGGGAGAACTCCAGTAATCATGGCTGGATTGGCACCAGCACAAACAAATTTTCAGAATGACTTTCCCAGATTTTTTTTAAAGGTGTTGTCTTAGGCCAAGTACTGTTCATCATCTTCATAAATGATCTGGATGAGGGGATAGAAGGGAACTCATCACACTTGCAGATGACATCAAGCAAGGGGGGAATAGTTAATTCTTTAGAAGATAGACTTAAGTTCTAGAAGGATCTTGACAGACTTGAGCATTGGGCCCTAGCTGACAAGGTGCAGTCCAATGGTGAGAAAAGTAAGGTCCAACACCTAGGCAGGAAAAACCAAATGCATAGAATAGATAGTACTTGGCTCAACAGTAGTAACTGTGAAAGGGCTCTAGGTGTTGAGTGGATAACCACTTAAATATAGCCAGCAGTGTGATGCAGCTGTCAAAAAACCCAATGCAGTCCTAGACTGAATCAATAGAGGGATAGTGTCAAGACAAGAAGTGATAGCACTGCTTTATATCACACCACTGAGACCACGCTTGGAATACTGCATCCCGTTCTTGTCACCATGATATAAAAAGATGTTGAGAACCTAGAAAGGGTGCAGAGAAGAGCAACAAAGATGATAAAAGGTCTGACGTACAAATGGTTGTAGGACCTAGGTATGCTTAGCCTATTGAAGAGAACGATCAGGGGGACATAATAACTGTCTTCCACTACTTGAGGGGTTGTCAAAAAGAAGAAGGGATTGAGGCCATCAGAGGGCAGAACAAGAAGTAACGGGTGGAAGCTTTTCAAAGAGAGATACAACTTAAAAGTAAGGAGAAATTTTCTGATGAGAGCAATCAATTAATGGAACAGCTTGCCATTTGAGGGCATGGGTGCTTGATCACTGGAGGTTTTCAAGTTAGACTGGACAACCATTTGATTGGGATAGTATAAGTCTCCTGCCTTGAGCATGGGGTTGAACTAGAAGACCTCTGAGGTGCCTTCCAGCCTTATGATTCTATGAGTGAGCCACGATAGTGCAGTGGTTAGAATGCAGTACTGCAGACTAATTCACTGCTCACTCCAGGAGTTCAATTCTGAGTGACTCTAGGTTGACTCAGCTTTCCATCCTTCCGAGGTTGGTAAAAAGAAGACCCAGATTGTTGGAGGCAATATGCTGACTCTGTAAACCGCTTAGAGAGGGCTGGAAAGCAGTGTGAAGTAGTATATAAATCTAAGTGCTATTGCTATCCTTTTGAATGATATAGGGCAATGTAATTATTTCTGCATATTCCACATGCAGTATTCTGAAATGTAGCTTCAAAAAACAATTCCACTTATTTTTTTTACTCTGGTTTTAAATATTAGTAGAGTTTAATTCAGATCCTGATTTAATATGTAAGTTTCAGCTTAAGATATTATGGGAGCCACAAAGTACTCTCCCAAACTGTATATATCAGTTGGACTCTGTTAATAGTTTTCCTGAAAATGAACAGTTTCACAATGCTGTTGAAAATCTAGGCTGTAGTTTCATGGCTTTTCTCAAGAGGCATCTTTGGTTAAGGTTAGCATAAATAATGGCAGCAGAATATCAGCTGGATTTGTCACTGTTTCCAAGTTATTTTAACCTGGATAGAACTCTTTCCGGAAGCCATCTGATTATCTTTGGATATAACAATATCCAATATTCAGAAAAGCCTTTTCTTTGCTTGCCATCCAAGTGTGAATATATATTATGTGTGCATTCATAACTGTAGTATTTATATTGTGTGTGATCAAGATTAGGTTAGAGTGGATGGATGGATGGATGGATGGATAGTGAGAGAGAGAGGGAGGGAGGGAGAGAGAGATGATAGACAAAGAGACATGTCTTTTGATTTGTATAAGTCTAGATTAATTGGTTTTGTGATTATTCATGTTTGCTTATTTTATATTCATTTATATTATCTTGTATATGTAAGTGCATTCATTCATTAACTGGAATGAGCTTGTATTTGAATTTGAATATAAATTTGAAAAGATTCATGATTTTTATTCTTGAATGCAGTTCATTACCATTACCAAAGATACTGCATGTTACTCCAGCAAAAGAAACAATAATCAGCAAAGAACGCCTTTACCTAGAGGTGCTCAAGCGAATGTAGCTTGCAAGTGATGAGATGAGATGAGATGAGATGACATGACATGACATGACATGACATGACATGACATGACATGACATGACATGACAGCTTATGGTCAAGCCATTTTTTTCTACTGGCTTCATCATCACTGTTTATTAGTATTTGTAGGTCTTTGCCTGGATTCAGCTCTTACAAACAAGATAGTCATTGCTTAAGCTCCACTAGGAAAAAGTTTAATTAATTTAGTAAGAATTCAGTGCTGTGCCTGTACATATAAGTTCTCTAAATCATGACTGTTTACTTATTATCTCCTTCTGTTAGGAAGAGATGGCTTCCCTGGTTCACCTGGATCCAAAGGGAAGCCAGGTTTTCCTGGGCCCACTGGACTGACTGGTATCCGAGGACCACCAGCAACATTTGGATTCCCTGGACTCCCAGGCCAGCAAGGGTCCCTGGGTAGAAAAGGCTCACAAGGATTTGTTGGTGAGAAATTATTCCAGTATTTCCCCCCCTCCCCCAAAGATCTGTACAGCCTCATCACTTTCTGTTTTTCCTGTAGGCAGCAATCAAGCAGCCTCTGCATCCCCCCTTCGTATCACACACATATAGCCTTTCCCCATTCAATTATTCTTCCTCTCCCATACATCCCAACAAATCAAGGTAGCCTCTATGTCTGCCTGCCACAAATGCACTCTTGGTCTCCTGCCTTGAACAGGAGGTTGGACTAGAAGACCTCCAAGGTCCCTTCCAGATCTTTGATTCTGTGTTCTGTTTATTTTACTCACTATCAATTAAACAGAATGGAACTAAATTTCCTGAATTTAATTAAATAATTATTTAAATTAAATACTTAAATATTCAGATTATTAAGAGGTCTGTGAGAAATCTGATGTATATCTGTGTGTAGAAAATAACTGGCACTTCCTATTCTTTTTTATAGAAGAGAATCTAACTATCATATATAATTAAATAAAATCCTATAAATAAATGAAGCTCCAATTTGTGCAGGTTTATGGTTTATACTAGAACATGGTTTTTAAACCTTGGAACTTTAAGATATGTGAACTTCAATTCCCAAAGTTGGAGTGGCTAGCAGGAAGTAGCTGGCTGGCTGGGGAATTCTACACACATCTGCTTATTAAATAGTACCTGATCCCTAATAAAAAAAAGTTTTTTGTTTTAATTTGTAATGTCAGTTATTGAAAGACATTTCCTTTGCTTATTTTTCAGATAAATGAGTTCTTACGATTGCCTTTTGTGCACCTATATAACTGAAGTATAATAACTGTTCTCTGCTGCCTATATTTTAATCAAACACCTCTCTTTGATTTTTTTTTTTGTATAGGATCCCCTGGTGTCAGAGGAGAACCAGGGGAGACAGGGAAAGTTGGTCCTGTAGGGATGAAAGGTCTGCCAGGGGACAAAGGTGAACTGGGATTTATTGGAAGTAAAGGAAAGGCTGGGGAAACTGGTCTCCAAGGAATTGTTGGAATGCCTGGTTTCCCAGGTCTTAAAGGTAATAACAACTTCTGCATAAAATCTCTACTCAGAGTTACAACCCACTCCTTTCTCAGCCACTACCAGCTTTTGCAAGGCTCTAATGAATTATTTTCACTTATTGTAAAGCCCCTTTGTGAAAGCTAAATTTGTACTTTAGATTTCCATTAGAGGCTGGAAACCTAAACATGTTTTACAATTTTCATTCAAGGTTCTAAAGGATCTCCTGGCATTGGAGGTTTCAATGGTGCTATGGGGTTCAAAGGATGGCCAGGACAGAAGGGAATCTATGGAGAAAAAGGCCTCTCCGGCACACAAGGTGCTAAAGGACCATCTGGGGAATCTGGATTAAAAGGTATTCTCTTCAGTGTTATAAGGCACTCACATTATTCAGTATGCACAGATATGTTCATGTAAAATTGTAAATAGTCTTTAAGAAAGCTTTTGTTTAACTGAAAATTCCTTTTATAAAAAACATTACAGTGTAAACCTAAATACATTGATTTAGAATCAAATTCTATAAATTCAGTTGGGTTTATTCTAGTAAATGTCTTTAGGAATGTTAGCTTTAATCTTACCACGTACAAATTTCAACAGTATCCTTTTGCTTTGCCTTTGTCTTCTATGTAAGGCAAATGAAGAACAGTTGACAAGTTTAAAAGTATGCATTTTGCTCTTCTTTTAACAGAAGAATCAGAAAGTGGATTTTAATATGTATTTTGATTTCTAAATAAAAAAACCTTCTTCTCACTTCTGCAGTGAGTTAAATAGACATATCTGAAGAGTCTCTTTAGAGTACCGTATATATTGGCACTTTGCCATCTTCCTATCACTAATAAAACTGGAGATGCATAATGTAATCTCTGTAATCACATTTTTACATTATTTTCCTTTTTTTAAATCCTAATTTTCCTGGAAATTAAAAAAAGGGGTCATCTACTTACTGTTTAAATCAAATAGAATTTATTTTCAAACAAACAACTCAATGGGACAATTTGGAAGAGTATTAAAAATCTGCAAGAAGAGGGACAAAGCATTTTTTTTATTTCTACTATTTCTCCTTAAACATGTTGCTTTATATGATAAGAATATTATCACAGCATGCATTTTTCTCTCTAGATAACTAGAAGTCTAGGTTTAGAGGAAAAAGTAGAGCATATGTTTTGCATGAGAAGATGACATGTTTTAATGTTTGACTTTTCCAGATAGGGCTGGAAAAACCATTGGCAGTGAAATTGCTAAAAATGAAAATGGAATGGAATGGAATGGAATGGAATGGAATGGAATGGAATGGAATGGAATGGAATGGAATGGAATGGAATG
>JANHZT010007529.1:11672-22141 GCA_032468215.1 Stegonotus admiraltiensis | reverse complement strand
TTACCTTGGCTGTGCACCGCCCTGAGTCCTTCGGGAGAAGGGCGGTATATAAATAAAATAATAATAATAATAATAATTACTATTATTATTATCATTATCATTATCATCATCATCATCATCATCATCATCATCATCATCTTCAGAATGAATTTCCATTTCAATTTAGATATCCAGTTCTTCTATCTTCTCACTGGCATCACCCAGCTGTCTTTCAGACCTTTATCCTCCCCCTTTTTTCAAAGCCTGCATCTACAGTGTATCTGATATAATTCCTTCATTTCTGACGGGCAGGATGGCGAGGTTCAGCTGGTGCTCCTGGACCAGATGGAAGACAAGGATTTCCTGGAGTCTCCAATATATCTGGTATACCTGGCGATGTGGGTTCACCTGGTTTTGATGGAGTACCAGGTATGGTACTATGGTTTATGATTTAGTATTATTTGTGAACCAGGCTGTTAGGGCTTCTTCAGTTAAGCATGTGAAAATTAATACAGCCAATTTATTAGTAGGTCCACAGTGCCATTATGCGTTTTCCTTCTTTGCACACTATAATTAACATATTACAAGATCCAAAATAAAATAAAAGTTTTGAGTGATTTTTAGTGGTCTTTCGGAGTGCAAGCAAAAGGTCATCTAGTCATAATTTTTAAAATGCCTAATGTGTTGCTGCAATGAAAGAACGATGCGTAGGCAGGATGACGGTTCATGGGAAGGCCCTTTGGTGGGAAGGTGCCCTGCGGGAAGGCACCCTGCTGGGAAGGTACCTTGGTGGGAAGGCACGCCTGACCCAGTCCAAAAGACTCCCTTTTATTACAATTTAGAACTACCATGGCAGAACATTAATCCACATTTACTTGTACCGATTGGCTAAAGACAGCTCGTGATTCCCTCATGGACAGCTCGTGCCTTGCTCGTGTTTTCTTTCCTGCAAACAATGCCCTATGTCTACGTGTTTGAGATAAGTGCTTGCCAGACTTCCTATCCACATTCCCTGATAGGATTACCATATAGGGTTTATTTACACACACACACACACCCCGCGTGGTTTGCCAGCCACCGGGGAGACCAAGATAACCCCCACATAATGAAATGATAAAAAGTAAACAAAATGACCTAGGAAATTAATCTGAGCTGGCCCATTTTGACATAGTAGTAAATTATTTTTAGGGAAGATAATTAATCAGTGCTTCTTTCTGACCACTACTATAGTTACTTTTTCATACATGCATAGATTATGTTTAAATGATGCAATTGAAGCAGACTCCCATTAACCCATTACAGTAACTTAGATTGGGTTACTGTGAGTGGGATATGATCAGGGCTGCTCCAGACAAGCAGCCATCTTTGTCTGAATGCAAACTATTGGAAAGGTGGTTAGCAAGCTGTGGAAATAGTATAACCACCACCACCCTCCCAGCAACCCAATAGTTCGGTACCACTGTGGATGAAATTAGAAACATTTTAACCATCCCTGTCCATGTTTCACTCAGGACCAATCTAAAAGCAATCAAGGGTAGTCAGGTTTGGTGTCACAAACTTTGCCCTTCAATGAACATTCTGAATTCTACTTAACTTTTGAAGGTTACCCCGGACCTCCAGGGACTCCAGGCACAGCTGGCTCATTTGCCTACAAAGGAGAAGAGGGATCGATAGGTGTAGCTGGGGAAGATGGTCTAAAAGGAATAAGAGGAGTCCCGGGCCCAGATGGAAGACCTGGAATATCAGGCTTGGCTGGAGCAAAAGGTATGATGGGAAAATTCAGTGTGGAGAATATAAATTAGGTTACTTAATCATATGTGTAATAACCCATGCCTACAATTGTTTTGCTTTGAAGGATATAAGGGTGTACAAGGAGTCATGGGCTTTGTTGGCCAAACAGGAATTTCTGGAGACTTTGGTCCCATAGGACCTAAAGGAGATAGAGGGCCCCCTGGTAAGTAGATTGATTCAGTATTCTAACTTCCGCAATTGCTACATTTAAACCAACATTGATGTTTATTGAGTTTTATCATAGCTTTATCCTTAATGTTTACAGTTTTAGTTTTAACAGCATTTTCAATAATAATTTACATATTCCTAAAATTGCACTGATGTCTCCCTCTCTTTGTAATTAGAGAGCACCTATTAGTAATGTTTATAGTTGTAAGGAATATAGAACATATTGGATCCTCTGTAGCTCATCAAACCTATTTACAGGATTGGCTTCCCATGAGTCAAGAGGCATTCTTTTCTCTCAGGTGATAGATTCATTAGAGTAGATGGGTGGTAAAACAAGGCAACTGGAATAAAAATGGAGCAATTTGTGCATATAAACAACTGCTAACAACATGTGATAAATATTTAGTATCATTTGAGTTGGGCAGCTATACAAATTTCTTAAATTGATCAATGTATTCATTTTAAAAATTGCATAGGCGTTCAACTGATGCAAGTAGAAAAACCTATCTGCAAAATCAATGATTTGTTTGGATTTTTAACTTTTAGGTTTCCAGGGACCTCCAGGTTCCCCCGGATTGCCACCTTTACTTCCTAAACTGGTTGCTGAGCAAGGGACATCAGGCGCCCATGGAAAAATAGGCCCCCAGGGCCCTGCAGGTGAAATGGGTCCTCATGGTCCCCCAGGAGATCCAGGTAGGAGGTTACTACCAAAAATAATGGTGTTCATGGGTTCTGAAGCTACTTATTTTTCAAATAAAGACTGAATAATACTTATTTCAAAGGGATATTTGAGGCACCTAAAAATATTGAGGCAGATTAAATTGTTATGTATCAGTTTGTCAGCCACAAAAACAAACATTGGTACTTTCTTGGTCAGTGGCTTTGGCAGATTTATCTGAAAATGCTACAGGGATTTAATGCTTTACTAGTACGTTTCATATCTGTCCCTGCTGCACTGACTTTACAAGCACATCTTCTACAATAAAAAAATACATTGTGCAATTGGTCCTTTGTTTAAGACAATATGGGCTCCCACGGTGTTTTCCTTGAGAAAAGGTCCCGTTCTTTTTATGCAGAAATTTAATGTTATTTGGTAGAAAATGTAAAGCTGCAACAACACAGCTCCTGTTCTGTTGCAGCCGTCCTGCCCTTCCCTGTTCCTACCCTATAAATTGTCCTGCTTCAGATGAAATCTCCAGATAATTATATTCTCATTCAGAAAAGATAATCCACAGCGTGCTGGTCATGAAATTTCTCATATATTTGATTTTACTACTTCTGATGAGGGCACAGTGAGCTGATCCTGCTTTAGTTTCCCGTCATAGGAGCTTACTAACAGTTTTGCTATACAAAGCAGCATGAATTATCTGTGCACGACATACACCTTCCATTATTTAAAGATCCTGAGTGGAATTAATACTTATTACCATAGCAACTTTGTAATAAAATGTCATAGTCAATTTTTCTGTTTAATAACCTTACTTTTAAGGTTTTAGAGGCCCGATAGGTAAACCAGGAGCACAAGGAGGAGGAGGTATAGCTGCATCTCCAGGCTTCAGAGGTGATCAAGGAGGACAAGGACTGCACGGTCCAGCAGGCTTTGAAGGTAAATCCTAAAGTTCTTTTTTTTTGTATCTTCTCAGACATTTCATGTAACTGAAGGTTTAATTCTGTATCCAAACTATTGATATATATTTCCCCAGTTAAATAAATGCAGGATTGCAACTGCAGTAGGTCAGTTGAATGTGTGTACATCAGTAGTGGGATTCAAATCCTGTTGCTACTGGTTCACTCATGGGTGGGTGCGCGCTTGTGCGTGTGCACGACACTTCTGCGCATGCACAGAGATGTCTGGGTGGAGCCTCCCATCCCCGCTGCTACTGGTTCGCCTGATCCGGGGCGAACCGGTAGCAACCCACCACTGGTGTACATGTGAATGTGAGCCAAAATAATCTAAAGAAAAAATATAGGGTTTTTTTAAAAAGATAAGGCATTTAAGCAACCATTATTTGAAAGATTCACCTAAGAGGGCATAACCTTGGAATAGACATTCCATGCCTTTCTCACACAAGAAGTAATTTAGATGGTGTTTACCTATTTTTTAAAATAAATATGTTCATTAAAACTGACTTTTAAATAGTGAAGTATTATTGGAAAAAATGATATTATAGTCTGATATTTTGCTTCCTGTGATCTTAGCAGTTTTTAAAATTACTATTATTAAAAGAGTGTTAAAACAAACCTTTCAGATGAGCCTGGCAGATCCTACTGAAGATACCTATAGAGGTTGCCTGCTTCTATATAACAACTTGGTATCTAACCCAATTTTTTGTTGCCATTTTTAACTTTTAAGCATGGTATGCAAATAATATCTAAGGGTTGCAGAAGTGAAGAGGGTGGTTCATCCCATAGTAGAACTTCAGCTTTCCCAGATATTTGGGAGTATGTATTTATGAGTACCACTGCATGTCCAATGTTGTCAACTCCAAAGACTGCCTGATCACCACAACCAGTGCAAAAAGAGCAGTGTCAACCTGCATTTCCTTCCAACAACCAATAAAAAAGCACATATTTTTCCCTCCACAACATCTCTGTATTTGCTGTTATTTTAAGGACACTTCCTTTATCCTCTGGAGAATAGCATAGAGAGACGACTATGTAATGCCCATGGATATAACATGCTTCAGTCACCAATCTTAATGCTTAATTGCACGCCCAGCATGGTCTGATAATTTAAATATATTATTTGAACAAAATACATGAAACAGATGTTGGAATGCTACAAAGCACAATGCACAACTTGAGCCATTTAGCATTTCTAGGAATGCCATAAAAGTCCCATTGGGTGGGAAGGATCTTCTAGGGAAAGGGCTAGCTTCCTTGTACAAATGGGAGCTTTGTGACCTCATGCTCTGAGGACTCCAAATGGGTTCCCAGCCAGAAAAAGAGACCTTGTTATCTTCAGAGTGCACTGTATCTTTTGGGATTGGAGAAGTACTTTTTGGTAACTGCTACACAATGCCAGAATCAGCGCAAATAAATTCAGTTGAACAGCTGTGGATTCTTTTCTATTTGTACTAGATTTTTCAGCAGTAAATAAAGTCGCCATGATTTTCTTAGACTTGAGGGTGGCAATATCTTAAAAGCAACACCCTGCCTTTATATTTCTCTAGGTACAGCAGGTGTTCCTGGTACTCCTGGACTGCAAGGTATGCCAGGCCGCAGTGTTAACATAGGCTATCTTCTTGTGAAGCACAGCCAATCTACTCAAGAGCCAATGTGTCCAGAGGGCATGAACCAACTTTGGAGCGGCTACAGTTTATTGTACTTTGAAGGACAAGACAAAGCACATAACCAGGATCTCGGTATGCATTTTAGCTGCTTAGTAAATAATACATTGTAATTTTTTAAATAGCATTTCAATAAACCAGCCAACCAACCAACCAACCAACCAACCAACCAACAGAATAGCTTATTCATTGTCAGATAACATAATAGAAATTGTGTATCAGATTGGTACTGGGGTTTTACAATGGCATAAACTTATTACAGACCATTTCAGTAGATGCATGGATTATTATCCTGAAAGAAGAGTATTTCCACCATGGTTGGGCCAATATTAAACATCTGACAGGCAAACAGAGAAAAAGAAAGAAATGTAAAAGGCTCCAAAGGTGATAGTGTCCATTCATAACATAGTTCTTGAACATGAGGCAAAAACTCATGCAAGTAATTAAAGACATCTACACTGGTTTGTTTCAGACTTACAATCAGATCTTTTGGAGGATACTGCTGACTGTCTCAAAATAATGTACCAGCAAAATACATGCAAAGACTGACAACTATTATCAGTGCTATCACTATTATAGCATTACTGTCATTATACTACTTATTGTTACTGTACTTCAACATAGAACATAAAATCATAGGGCTGGAAGGGACTCTGGAGGTTTTGTAATCCAACCCTCTGCTCCACTGATCCTTCTCTTTGATAGGCTAGACATACCTAGCTCTTTGAACTGTTCATCATATGATTTAGCCTCCAGACCCTTTATCATCTTTGTTGCTCTTCTCTCCACACTTTCTAAGGTCTCAGCATCTTTTATGTATCGTGGTGACCAGAACTGCATGCCGTATTCTAAGTGTAGCCTCACTAGTGCAGTATAAAGCAGCATTATCGCTACTCGGGAGCTTGATACTATTCCTCTGTTCATATAGCGCAGGATTGCATTGGCTTTTTTGGCAATTGCAGCACATTGCTGGCTCATACTTAAGTGGTGATTCACTAAGACTTTAGATCTTTTTCACCTGTTGAGCCAGGTACTGTCAATTCTGTACCTATGTGTTTGGTTTTCTCTGCCTAAGTGTAGAACCTTACTGAAAATTAATACTAGGGAAATGAAAAAAAATATCCTGGGGGTGGAAGCATTCTGGCACTTCGCTAAGTTCTCAAATACAGTATATTAACATTTCCCCTTTCCAATCTTTCACAGGGAAGTTTCTGAAATATTTCAGAAATTCAGAAGTACCTACTAGTTTGGAAGACAGCCTTTATTGTTTTAAACTTCCAGAACAAACTACACCTGGAGACACATTGGTGATTATTCTCTGTGTTTATTCTTGTAGGCCTGGCTGGGTCATGTTTGGCTCGATTCAGCACTATGCCTTTCCTTTACTGTAATCCGGGGGATGTCTGCTACTATGCAAGTCGTAATGATAAATCCTACTGGCTCTCAACCACAGCCTCTCTTCCAATGATGCCTGTGGCAGAAGAAGAAATCAGACCTTACATCAGTCGCTGTTCTGTCTGTGAAGCTCCTGCTCTTGCCATTGCTATTCACAGTCAAGATATTACTATTCCTCACTGTCCTGAAGGATGGCGCAGTTTATGGATTGGGTATTCTTTCCTTATGGTATGTGCTTCTTTTGCTGATTGGGGTACAAATTCAGAATGCTTTTAAAATTATATTTCTCTCCTGTTTTATGTAAGGTTATTTATTTATGGTGGCTGCCCAACTCACAAAATTGCAAATCTGGCTGGCTAACATGGGATTAAAACGAAGAACAAAAAGAAACTAACAACAATAGAAACAACCCCCAATAGCTGGATATTTATGGCTCTGACAGGCAGGCCTGTAGCCATTTGCCAGGCCCAAAACCAAGAATAACACTTGGTTCTTCCAAGCTGACTTCTTTATTGTTTCACCCCTGAGACTGAGGACTCTGCTGTCTGCAATTACAATATACTCTGTGAACTATTAGG
Source organism: Stegonotus admiraltiensis (assembly GCA_032468215.1). Lineage (NCBI taxonomy): Eukaryota > Metazoa > Chordata > Lepidosauria > Squamata > Colubridae > Stegonotus > Stegonotus admiraltiensis. The sequence continues at coordinate 14,940 of JANHZT010007529.1, read as the reverse complement.
GAGAGCCCGTCTTCACCCTCTTTATTTCATATATAGCAGCATCTAAACTGAGTTGCCTCTTACTTCCCTGGAATACACCATCTCCCTTCTGGGAATCCACCTCCTCAGTACATTACATCAATTCATCCTCTTTCATATACATAGGCTAGATTTACAGTTTTCTTTATCATGGTTTACAGGAAGTCCTCAACTTATGACCACAATTGAACCCAACATGTATGTTGCTAAGTGAGAAAATTGTTAAGTAAATTAGTGCAGTTGTTAAATTAGTAACAGTTTTTAAGATAATCTGGTTTCCCCATTGACTTTGTCAGAAGGTTGCAGAAGGTGATCACATGACTCTGGGACACTACAACCATCATAAATGTGAGTCAGTTGTCAAGCATCCGCATGTAAATAACATGACCATGGGGATTCTGCAATGGTCATGTGAAAAATAGTCATTACTTTTTTCAGTGCTGTTCGCATGGTCACTAAGTGAGCTGTTGTAAGTTGAGGACTACCTGTATTGTCTACGGTTGACCAGGTTCACATAGAACACTTAAGCTCTAACTTATGGTTTAGGGTCAGGGTTAGAATTCATGTCATGCTAAATCATGAATTGCACAAATCATTTTTCTCTCTTCTTGCTTCCCATACCATATAGCTTTTTACTACAAATGCCCTTTTGTTTTCTTCCACCTGGAGATTTAACCCTTCCCATCTCAATGATAAACCCTCTTCCAAATGTAACAAGCTGATATTATTCAAAAGCTTTCTTTGATACCTATGGGTTTAAAAATAAAGAGTATGGGGCAAATATGAAGTCCATAAATTTATGATCCTACTTAATTTTCTGGTTATTTTTCTGGTTATTCATTCACCCTTTTAAGAAGTAAAAATATTGGCACAATATCATCAGAGTTCCAAGAATTTACGTGTGATTTGAAAAACATACAGGTCCATAATTTTGCCATATTAATTTATTAAAGCATATATACTAAATATTTAAGGTATGAGCATTTCAGTTACATTTATTCATTCATTCAATTTCCATAGCCGCCAATCTCAATGTTGTAGTTGATTATCTTTTTGATCATACAATCGCTTATTTAGATATAATTTCAGACAGCATAAATTACACTCCCTACGTTAGACTGCATTAGTTTCAGAAAACAGAGTCTCTGGCATGTGGAAAAGAGCTGCCTAGAATGGGTCGTATATAGAACATCTCTGAACAGATCTCTGTATTTTCCCACATTGATTTTCAGTTAATAAATCTTACAGACAATAGGTTCTCTGTGTTTTAACTCTGAAATGATAGATGTTAAAAGAAATAGTATTAGTGGACAATACTGGGCATATGGAACCTTTGTTACCCCACACTTGATTTATATCCCTCCTTCCCTGAGATGAAAGCTAGCATATGAAGTCTCTCTGTCAGGGTTCCAAGGAACACCCCCAACGAAATAAAACTCCGAGGCCAGAGGTTCCTCAAAGTTCCAGTTTATTAGAGATGTCATGTTGGCATATATGGGAAAATCCAAATCTGAAAGCATCCAGGTTTTCCACACCCAGCTAAGTTCACAGCCCTGCCCCACACCCACAAGTTCATCACATAGTCCAATCAACTCTTCCCATTCAACTGGATACAATCTCTCCAGCAGGTGCAGGCAAGTGTGTCCTTGAATACGGAATGTTGTTATGACTAACTTTCTACCGCTGCAACAAAACCCCCCTCCCAATTTCCCAGGCTAAAATATATGGCAGTTAGGAAGCAAAAAGGAAAACTGTCTTCCAAAACTGACACTCTCATTTTTGTGATCACCACTACCTGTGATGTATTTTTCTATTATATTTGAATTGTTGTTATCTGGTTTCTTCTAGCACACTGCAGCTGGTGCTGAAGGAGGAGGGCAGTCACTGGTTTCTCCAGGTAGCTGCCTGGAAGACTTCAGAGCCACACCATTCATTGAATGCAATGGTGCTCGAGGAACCTGTCACTACTTTGCAAACAAATACAGTTTTTGGCTTACCACCATTGACCATCAATTTCAACACTCACCTTCTTCAGATACTCTCAAGGCTGGACTCATCCGAACACATATAAGCAGATGCCAAGTGTGTATGAAAAATTTGTAAAATAAACACACACACCCCTTCAAAAAAGAAATGTCACTTCAAAGTGGCATGGATTAGATTTTGTTGGCGCTTATTTAACTTATTACCTCATCATTTGAACACCATTGTTATCTGGAAGAACAAACACTGCAAGTACATATAACCAAACAATTGTTCAGCCTTTGTTCGTGTAAGTGTGAGTTTGCTTTTATATGCTGCAAATAATACAGTCTCTTATGGGAATAAAACAACAGACAAAATTTCATTATTAAATACACTTGCTGTCATTTAAGTCTGATTTACTGTCAAATGATATTTATCTTTTTTTCAATGTATTACTGAACACTACTCTTAGTCACTGAGTATTAAATAAACATTTAAACACAAATGCAAACTATGTTAGAATTTAGGATTTTAAACTGAATTTAGCATACTCATATTTTTGAAATTCAAATGCCATTTCAACATCCTCAAAACAGTCAAAAATAAGCTGTATGCTTGCTCTAAGGGAGTCCTGTTTTAACTCTTTGGTTACAAATCCAACAGAACTACAATTTTTTATGACTGAAGGAAACATGCATGGAATATACTTTTGTTATATTTCAAGGTCTTTATTTTTATACACTGTTACTTTATTAAACATCCTGTTGCTATTAATGTCTAATTATTTCAAAAGTCTGCAGAGAATGAACAATAAGCTTTGTGTGTCACTTGACTTTTTTTGAATGCAATCTTATTCTATGCAATATCCTCAATGAATAGACATAACCCATTAGACCAGAATTCACTTATCTTATAGTATAAGATAATATACTATATTACTTTAGTACAGCTTGGAGATAAACTATGGCCTTTTAGATGTTTATATTCTAGCTGGGTTGATGAGAAATTGTGGTTTGGAATCCATATCGGAAGGTACTTTGCCTATTTAGGCAAATACTACTTTGCCCAATTCTGTTCAAGCATTGGTGGGTATCACAGAATCTGTCATAATAATCTCATAATTTCAGGAAAAGCACAAAAGGAAGGTGTTTAGAAAATTATGCCTTGCAGTTTTTCCAATTGCAATTGTAACTACAGTCAAGAACCACTAGAGCCGTGATGGCGAACCTATGGCACGGGTGCCACAGGTGGCACGCGGAGCCATATTGGTGGGCACGCGAGCTCA
>JANHZT010007526.1:41212-57856 GCA_032468215.1 Stegonotus admiraltiensis | reverse complement strand
CCCCACAAACCGGGTCCTCATTTTACCTACCTTTGAAAGGATGGAAGGCTGAGTCAACCTTGAGCCTGGTGAGAATTTCTCCACAAACCTTACTTTTTCTTCTCACATATTCAGCTCAAAGAGGACGCACAGACAGATATTCCTCTCAAATTGTCCCCCTTAATGATTTACAATACAGTGATCTGAGTACCTTATTAATGAAGGCATGCCAGCCTTGAGCACAGCTGCCAGGAGTTGGTACAGGCAAGGAGGGCTGCACGGTGGTGATGTTGGTACGCTTGCAAATATAAGGCAGAGCAGTGAGGCATCTCTGGTCACCCCAGTCCTCTGCAGAGGATGGAAAAATGATGATGAGCTTTGTTCAAGGGATTCCACAACACAGTGGCCCACTCAAAGAAACTGCTGTACTAATAAATGGTACCAAGACTTGTTATTAAAATTCTGGCAGAGAAAAACTCAAAATATGAATCTTGGGATGTTTCCTCTCTTACCTGCTGTGTCTGAAAAGCCATGTAGACCCACACCACTAAAATAAAATATAAATGAAAGGAACTTTATACACATTCCATATTAATGGTTAATTGCATTCCAGTTGTTAAAAAGAGAATGGAAAGTGGGGAGAGAAGAAACTATAGTGCTTTAATAGCAAGGAAATAAGAACTAAGACAGGAAAGAAGTTTACCACTACAAACATTTCTATGAGCTTGGTGCATTGCACAAAGTTTCTCCATGGTGGATAAGGATACCAATTTTGGCACTTGGCTAATTGGAAAAAAAGCAAGAAAAAAACATTTCAAGCTTTTTATCATGGGATTTTTTAAAAAAAGAAAATCTTTTTTTTCTTTATATTTGTTGAAATTGCTGCCTTTAAAAAAAAAATCTTCTATCTAGAAAGAATGGAATGGAATGGAAACTGCAGTCCTACAAGAACCTCAGAAATGTTTATAACAGATACGACCGGTCAGGGAATAGCGGGCTCTGATGAGCCTTGTGAAATCCAGGGCTGACAAGCCGGATCAGATCTGTCCTGTAGGGACGGAGAAGGAGAGGCACCTCAGACGACCAAGAGGAACAGGCAAGTTCCTCGGAGATCAGAGGAAACTCTTTGACTTGGCAGTGGCGGCCATTGTGGCTGTCATTAAGCTGGGGCAACCGGACCAAGTTTTGAACAGGAGCGGAGATTTGAACGGAGTACTTTTGCTTTGCTTTGCTTTGCTTTGATTTATATGCCGCCGTTCTCCGGAGACTCAGGGCGGCTTACAGTGCTTACAATACTGAAGAGCTGGATGAGTGATTGCCAGCTCATAGGCAAAAAAGGAAGATTTTTAAATTTGTTAAAGGTGCCCCAGCGAAATAACAGCAGCTAATGGGCATGGGGGCAATGAAAGAAGAAGAGTAAAGCGAAGTTTAAAGTGGCAAAGCCCGAAAAGAAAATTGATTTTTTGGACTAAAATGTGTGGAGATAATTAAAAAATTAGAAGAAACAAAAACTTATAATAGGTGTGAAGAGGATTGGAAAGAATTTAAAAAGATCTCTGTTGATCATTGAAGAAAGAACAAAGAGAAACTTAAAATTAAAGCCCTGTAATAGAAGATTTTTTCTTTAAAAAAAAGAAGAAAGAAACGGATTTTGGAATTTGGATTTGGATTTGGATTTAAATTGACTTGGGGAAATATAAAATAAAAAAGAAGAGAAAAATTGGCAAAGATTGGTAACGTGGATTTTAAACAAAATGGATACTTTTTTAGGCTGTTGATTAGAATTGTGGATTGGAGAGAAACATCTATAGGCAGAAAAAGGTACAACATTGAACTTTTATTTTGAAGAAAAGAGAAGGACTTTTGTAGTGATAAGAGCAGTGGGAACTTTTAAGGAGGGTTTGTTTGTCTGCACACTGCTCGACTTTGATAATCAAAGAAGGTGGATTACAACGAAATTTGCAGAGTTTCCTGCCTAAGAAGAGGGTTGGACTAGAAGATCTCTAAGGTCCCTTCCAACTACTCTACTCTACTCTACTCTACTCTACTCTACTCTACTCTACTCTACTCTATTCTCAGATATAACATGAAACTGTTATAAATATGAACCACTTGTCAAGCATCTGAATTTTGATCATGTGACCCTGGTTGGACAATGGTCATAAGTGTGAAAAATGTGCCATTGTAACTTTGAATGGTCACAAAATGAACTGTTGTAAATCAAGGATTACCTGTACTGGCAGAACCTTTAAAGTCTTAAAGATAGTTTCTAGGCTAGTATTAACTAACTGCAATGGAAGAACCTTCCTCTGCACCTGGTAAAACTCACTTTGCCTTGATGACTGATATTCAGTACATCTGGGAAGGGGATATCTACAGATGAATTTGTTACATTAGAAAGTTCTTAATCCCAACCCTCCTCCTCCATCATAAGTCATGTAGACAACCGGTACATTTATAAGAGGTTGGATAAGACAGCATTTAATTTTCCTGAGCATCTATGCAGCAAATTTCTTGGAAGTGAAAAATAAGGAATTGAGGAACTGAGGGAAGAATGCATCAAAAAGAAATATTTGGAGGACTCCTGTCAACATAGTGGATGGTTTCTCAGTTCTTGAAACAGCTTCAAGGTTAGCTTCATTATCTGATAAAGTAGTATCAGTGCTGCTTTCCATATCACCATATCACCCTTGGGCAAATGGGAATAATTATTATATGGGCTGTGGGCAGGAGATACTATAATCTGCCTAGGCTGCTGCTTGAAAGGCCAAGCTCTGAGAATGGCAACCCCAACTATTCAAATGTTCTTTCAAGGTATCCAGAGACTTTCTGAGGCCATGGCTGTCTACAAGGAAGACAGATGGAAAAGTAAAGGAAACATGAAAAGAACTGCAGGAGTAAAAGAGAAAAAAAAGTTTGACATGGAGTTCTTATAGAGGTCCCTAAAATTGGCTGGAAGGTTACTTTCTTCTGCCACATAGAGGTTACAAATGAAAATGATTTGGTCTTACCAGCTAAGAATATTAGAGTAAGAATATTTTTACTAAGAGTAAGAATAAGTGCTTACTTGCATTACCTCCACAGAACTTCTGAAGTTCCTTTAACAAGGTATGTTCTATGAAATAGGATAAATTACAGAAATCTCAACAGTTGCTTTGATTTGCTTTCTGAATCCAATTTATCTCCCAAGTTCTTAAGAAGGAAACTTTTTCAGTCTCCTACATAGATCCTCTGGGAAAACTGGTAAGAAGCTGTTCCATTAACTGATAGAGAAGGAACATCTGGATGGTTAATTGACCTGTTGGCTTTTAGTGTTTAATTTCTTAATCAGTTCCTTGCAAGATATGCATCCAATCTCTCCTGGTTGGAAAATGTTTATCAATTTTACTTTATGCACTTTATACTATTATTTATTCATACAATAATCAGGCTTAGAAGAAATTTGAGGACACTTGCACAATTTTGTATTGACAAACAAACAAGTCCAGAATACTGACTGGCAAATGAACTTAATTTCTCAATAACAATGGATGCTAAAGCCTTATTTTGAATATGCAGTCAAATAAACATTTCACCACCTTGGACTCTTTTAAACATTAGAGAACATTCCTTACAAGATCAATTTATTATCCTTCCATCTATTTTGCCATACAGCAGATTTCCATGCTTAGAGTTGACTGAAATAGTTAAACCATGTTCTACTGTATTGCAAATGTTACAGGTATCTATAGCGTAAATTATGGCTCTTTAAACAAGCCTTCCATAGCATTCAGATGGATTCCTTTGTGTTGTCTATAAAGTAGCACAATTTTGTACAGCTGCATATAGAGTGCAGAAACAAATAGTGATGCAAATTAAACTAATAACCTGTCAGTCACTCCAGCTTCACTATGTAATCTCGTACTGCTTTATTTTCATGTTTGTTTATTACATTATACAATTTTGTATGTGACAAAGTACTAAGGGATCTTGCTACTCTTCATTGCAAGAAAAAGCCTTACAAAAATTGTGCTAAATCGTCTGGTCACCCATCTGGAGCTGGGCCTGCTTCCAGAGTCACAACTTGGCTTCCACAAACATCATGGGACTATTGACATGATTTTTTGTCATGCACCAAGCACCAACTTCAGGAGAAGTATCAGGAACAAAGAAAGCAAAGAAATGTTATGCCAGATTTCCCAACCTTTCCAGCTTTGCAGACCGGCCAGGTTGGGAGAGGAGGGAAGAGGGGATTGTTCCGTTATGAGTGGTGGGCAAGTGTGCAGCTCCATTTGCGTGAGTGGTGGGCACCCACACCCATCGCCTGCTGCTTGTGCAAGTGGGGATGCTCACCCACTGGTTCCGTGGCCCAGTTCCGAACAGCTCAAGGCCTGGTAGTGTGCTGTGACCTGGGGGTTGGGGACCTGTGTTATGCCATATGCCAGCTGGCCAAAGACACAGTAAAGGCACTCAAGAAAGAAATCAATTATCATTTGGGAATGTCAAGCAACACCATGAATATCTACTACTAACCTCGGCTAGCTGTCATGTACACACACTTCCTTTCTTTGTTGATAAACCGTGGTTTATCAGGTGCCCATGAGATGAAATTCAGCAGAGAACCATCAGACCACCTGAAGGAAGTAAATGGCACAGAGGGAGGCTTTCATATTTTAAGCAAAGGTGAAGCCATGAAATAAAAACATTACTAGAGCAGTGACAGGTGTTAATGAAGAACACAGAAAACTCACCGAAACCGTCCATCGTTCTCATAGGTGTTTAATCCAATCCACCAATGTTCCTCCTGACCTCTTGAAAACTGGTCAAGGATTGCATATATTGGCATTAGAAATATCATGGTGAGTAAGAGGGAGAATGAGAATAAGAGAACTAATCATTTCTTTCCAATGTCAAACTACCTGTGTGACTAAAAAAAATGCCATCCTGGGCCTCCTTTTTTCATTATTCTAGCTTTTGATGAAACATGCCTCAAGTACTGTTAAATAATTGTTGACACTGCAGCCTTCAATCACAAGTCCACCAATCTCTCTTTAAGGTTATTAATTCTCTATTATATTTTCAAGGATCAAACAACATGCTTTTATATAACCTTACATACACCGCCTTGTATATTCTTGAAGAAAGGCAGAGTAAAATATCAATTTAAGTGCAAATGCACACAAATCTGCCCAGATTCATCCTTAGTAAGGCTTCAATCCCCACATAGCCTACCTATACATGAAACCATAACTGCACTCAACAAGCTCTCTTATACCAAACCATGTTGTTTTGTCTAGCCCAGTATTTATTTAAAAAAACACTTTACCATCACCTTAAAAAAAACCCATATTAGATATAGAAGTCTTCAGAGTTTGGCATTCTTCAGATGTTTTGAATTAAAACTTCCACTCAGTTCAGCTAGCTTGCCCACTGGTCTGGCTAAGGTTCTCATTGAAGCCATCTAATATGCACCTAATGTAGAAGGCTAAATTATACAGTGTAATAGGATCACTTTATGGATAAAAGTTACCTGGCCCTTCCATTAGGAAAATGCTATTAATATTAGGATCATTCCAACAGCATGGTCTCATTAGTGCTATGTTCTTTGTAGGTACTTTTAAACATAGAATAAAAATAATTATGTACATTAATCCTTAATCCTTCACATGAAAATGCCAGAAACTGAATCTGAGAACTTGTATATTCAAAATATATGCTCATTTACCAACTGCACTGGAATATAAAGTTCTATAACACACCAATGGAAAAATAGCTTTCTTTTTTAACTTAAAATAAGAAGTCAAAATCACAATTGGCCATGTTTGAATTAAAAGATGCATACACTACACTCTGAACACTTAAACTTATTGGACTCCCATTACATTTATATAGAAAAGGACTGTTAAAAACAGCACTTCGTTGAAGATGTAGTAAGGAAAATGCTTCTTTAAAACATGTTTCCACAATATTCTCTATTTACCAAGTTTGGCAAGAAAGTGGTAGATTGTATAAATATGTGCAACAAAAGCTAAATTTTTTGGAGGATAATGTTCTAGTACATTAAACTCTAGTACATGGAATTTGGATAACGTAAATGGATTTTCCATGCTCTTGCTATGGCTAAGACTGATACTGCATCATCGGAAGATATAGGTATGGCCTCTTTTAGTCAATAGATTGAAGGCTTGATTACACTTACTTACAAGCAAATTGCTTATAGATGTAGACTTGTACAGACAACTATAATGAAATAAAGGATTCATTTATATAGAATACATTTATAGAATAACTTAAAAATGATGGTTGTATAAATATATTAAAAGTACATTGAATAATATTTGCATTAGTTTAGCAAATATGAAGTTCCAACTATTTACTATTACAATGACATACTATTTGTTCCTTTGTCCTATTTTTTCATTATTATTTTTTGTTAAAGCACTTTTATATGGTCTTTTTTTCTCTTCTCTTTCACAATATAAGCATTTCCAAATTATTAACTTTGTGTTTTTCTTTTTTGTTAATAATTAAAAAGCAATAAAAATAAATTATATAATATCCTATACAAATTTGCAAAATTAAGTTATGATATAAATAGATATAATTTTTTTTTATAAAACAATATAAATCTTGTTTTTGGTCTTCCTCCAGACCACCCTCCCATCCTATCAATCATCAATATTCTCTTCTTGTAATAGGCTGCTTTCCAAATAGATGTATTATCAGGGGGGTAGTCCATCCTTCACAGATTTTGTTTTCTAGAGAAAATCAAAACTACTTTGTCTTCTTTTTATAAATCTTTTGTGTTTCTTACAACTTCTTCCATTTTTGTTTTTTCCATAAAAGACTTGTTTTGGATGGATGGAAATATGGAAATGTCTTTTGACTGATCTTGAAACCCCTACAATCCCTAAGACAACACAATACCAATTTGACTAATTTTATTTGACATGAATTCATCACATCATCATATTTTAGATACTGTCCTACCTTCTTCAAGTTTTGGCCCAGAAAATCCAATTCAGTTTGGCTATGAATTGACACCAACTCAGCTTGAAACCATGTGCAAATCCGTTGAGCCTGCACCCAAGTTGAATGGTGATCAAAAAACTTGTATTCAGCATCCTGAAACTTTAACCACTCATTACTCCCTGCAGAGAAAGTAAGAAAATAATTGGTCTGTCTTAGTGCTTATTAGTTGTACAAAAATCAACGACACAGCAAATACTGTAATCATCAAAGGAATCATTTCTTTTACTTAGCTAGTTATTCTTTCATTGTTTTGTTTTATTTTTTGTTCTCCTAAAACCGTGACGGTGAACCTATGGCATGAGTGCTGGAGATGGCATACAGAGCCTTCTCTGTGGGCACACGTGCCATCGCCAGCTGCTCTTCTGGTTTCCGGTGCACACATGGCCAGCTGATCTTCGTAGGTGCCAGAGCGCCGGAAAATAGCAAAAAAATGGCCAAAAATGGCCTGAAAATGGCCCGAAAAACAGGCAAGCACGTGCCAGTCAGCTGGTCTTCGGGTTTCCAGTGCTCCAGCATATGCAAAGACCAGCTGGCCGGCACACATGCGTGTGCTAGAAACCCAAAGACCAGCTGGCTGACACGTGCATGGTCTTCGGGTTTCTGGCACTCCAGTGTACATACATGCACACTCACGCATACGCATTCCAGTTTGGCCACTTGGTGCCAAAAACATTCGCTATCGCTGTCCTAAGAGATGAGTATTGATAAATGAACAGGTTTCACCTAAATCATATCGAATTTCTGCTCATAAACTAATGTAGGTGAACATTATTCTCATTAGCATACAATATTTATGAACACAATATCTTGACCATAAATTTCTTGCCATCCAGATATTGTTAGAGTACAACCCCCTTCATCCATCACCATTACACACAGTGAATGGGATTGACTGGAATTTGATTTCAATTGCAATATGTTTCTCACCTATGATAAAATAAATGTCAAATCAAATTCTTTGAGTCTGATCAGTAATCCACACTCAATAAAACTTATTAAATATAACCTGCGTAGTAGAGCTATAAGAGCAAACATACCAAGTAAAATAAATATCATGCTGGGTCAACCTACAACACAATAACTTGTTTCTAAATAAACACTATCAAAATCAAATGCATGACAGAAAATCACTTCCTGCCCCATAAGACAGAAGTTTCAACAAACTTAACTTTCTTATTGTTTTAAAAATAATCAAAGTTGCACCTCCCACAAACATTTACATTAAATGGAATTTGTGCTGAATATAACATATTGGAGCCAGAGGATTAGATTAGTATTATACAGTAAAAATAAATGCTGTGTTTAGCTTCAGCCAATTATTTTTCTTTTTCAGTTTTTTCCAGATCACAGATGCTTCCAGAAACCATAATCGTAATATGCTCAGGTGTACACTCACAAAAGCCACCCCACCTTTCATTTTAATCAACTTTTCCTTCTGCTGTCTCAAGCACTGATCTGTCTTTTAGACGTAAGGCCTTACTGACATTGATTATTGCCTTCCTCCCTTGGCACTTAATTAGGGACCTGCACTTTCTCAGAGCACTTAATCCACATAGCACATCTCTTACATATTAGGCCTCTGCAAGTCCACCCAACTTGTAGATATCAAATCCCTCTAGTTTTAATTGATTAACAAAAACCCTTACCAACCATCTGCTGAAAAAAATAATTTATTTTTAAGAAACAATCCATTATTGCCAACTATAATTGTCTATTGATAATGAGGGATACTACCACATCTATATATCTAAGTCTTGACATCCATTGTTCATAAAATCCCTAAAGCATAATATTAACTTTGTTATCTTTAATTTGCATTCATCAGAACAAACATCTGTTGTGTATACAAATCAAAGAAAGGACATAACTTTATAGGAATGGGGCAACAGAATTAGGATATATAGACATAGGACTAGATATACTCACCTTGGATGGTTGTTTCTGGTTCTTTCTCCTCAGTCCCTAATGAATGAATGAATGAATGAATGGATGGATGGATGGATGGATGGATGGATGAATGACAGAACATATCCCCATCAAGTATATCAAACTGTTTACAGGAGAGCAATAACATGAATTGTCTTTATTTAAAACACCTATAAGGCAAGTGAATTTATTTCCCTTTTTATTAAAATAGTTATGGGTTCTTCTATTTCCTTCACTGTCAAAACTCAGAGCAATTAGTAATGAGCTATCCACATAAATTTGTGAGTTAGACAATAACTGCCATAATAATGCAGCAATAAAAAGAAAAGCAAGTGTAGTTGATAAAGCTAATTTTTTAAAAAAAATCCAGGACAGTCATTAAAAAAGGTAGTTAACTTTGCAAATCAAATGGGGCAAAACTGTCTCAATCTGAAGTACAGAGCTATAACTATATTATTCATATTGTCTACTTAGATGGACATTCTCAAAAGTAACTGACAACTAGTAGGCATTAAAATTAGTTAATACATCCTCTTTAAAAGCTCATATTTAAAGACATAGAGAAATGAAGAAACAGCAAAAAATGTGGTAGAGATACTTAATAGTACTCAAAAGTACATACCGGTAAGCATACAATTCCCCAAACAGAGAATGGAATTAAGAATACAAACCATGTCCAAACCTTATCTCAAATACCTTGTGCTCTGTACAATCTCATCACTTCTTTTATTCTGCTCCCTCCCTACCTCCTCATTACAATCCCAGTCACCTTTGGGCAATTTGCAGATCCAGTCCAGTTTAATTTCACACTGCAGAGGCACCCACTGCAAGGATGCCAAGTCCAGGGCCACACAGTTACGGATGTCATCATTATCATGATTACTGCGGTCAAAGTTGTGATAAGAAAACTAAAGGCCAAAACCAAATGGGCAGCAGTTAGTTCCAAAGAGATTTGGAGAAAAACTCTCAGAATCATGTTTGGCTGCAGGTGCAAAAAGACACAGATAGGCTACTCTTGATCCTCTGCCAGCATACTCTTATTTCCTCCTCTCCTGAGTTATGCTTAGTTTCCATTTTGGGTGAAAAAATGAAATATTTTCTAATGTTTGTGCTTTAAATTATTAAAGTAGTCTAGTTCTGAAACTATTCACCAAGTCAAAAATAAACAACTGTATGAAAGCAGAGCTTGCCTCATGATTCCACTATAATTAATCAAAAGTAGAAACAGCTAATAGTAAGAATTCTTCACAGTCAGAAAAAAGAGACAGATATTCTTGCTGCAAAACCCATATTTTCCCAAAACTTTTCAGATTTTTTTCATATAAATATTGGCAATTAATTTGTTTGATGCTTTGGTGTACAAAATACAGAATAGAGAGAATATTATTTGATTTACTATCAAGTTTATAGGTTTTTCTGTTTTCAGTGTAAATTTTTTGACTAATTGGTCTAAGCAGACAAAATTAATGCTATATTAAATAAACTGTAGCTCAATTTGTAATTTTAAAAAAGCTGATTCAATAAATAAATACTGTCTAAATATTTACACTTTTCCATGTATATTCCAAATATAAAATCCACTACTCACTCCAACACCATCACTCCAGCTCCAACTTCCCCCAGCTCTCGGGCTACGGCGATTCAAGCCAATCCAGAACCAATGTTGCTCATGAATGTCAGGTTCCGACTCCCTGGTCATAGCAAAGGGGGAAAGAGATGATTGCATAGGCAAAAATATCCATTTGATATAATTAAGAGAAGTAGTCTGATTTTGCTTTTGATGCCGAGAAAAATTTGAACAATTCATCTTCTTCTTCATTTCCCCTAATTACTTGCCCAAATAAAAGTGTTCCATTATTTAAGTAATGCTTTTAGTGAGGTCAATTTGTGCCTTTACCAAATATATAGAAATGCTGGGTAAAATTACCTTATACTCAGCCAATGCATGTATATATTCAGGAGCACAGAGAAATGCACAAAAGTATATAAGCCTGTAACTCCAAAGTATACATTTTCTAATCACAAAATTACTTAAGTACTTATTTTATTCCTCACCCAAAAATCTTGTTGAGGGTATTGGCTACAAAATGTTCTTCCTCATAATCACTCAAGCTCAAGAGCTGTGCTTTTAATTCCTGACAGAACAAATGTGATGTGATCCAATTTTTCTTTTCCTGCAGCTTATCATAGCTGAATACCTGTCCAAAAATTAAGGAGAAAGGGTAATTTTACTAATTTATCCCTGTTATTATCCCAGCATGACTAACTCTGTTTTTTGTTAGAAATGTATGACAGGATATGTCTCACACAAATACTGCATACAAATACTATCCTGTTAAAGAAGAATGCTCCATTGGAATAATATCCCTTCTCCTGAAGACTCAACAAAGGCAGAATCTGATAAATATGCAAAAGGAGCATCATGTTTTCTCATGACTTGGTTGGCATTTGGGATAGGATAATGTGAATCTAATGTTTTTTATTCTATCTCAAGCCTTCAATATTGATTGGGGTTTGGTTTTTTTCTTACTAACCAAAACCATATTTACAGTAAAGTGTGACAGAGCTACAAATCTATTCATTACACCCATTTCCTTTCTCCTCAGTTCATAGTCATAAAACATGTCTCTTTCTTTCTTTCTTTCTTTCTTTCTTTCTTTCTTTCTTTCTTTCTTTCTTTCTTTCTTTTCTTCCTTCCTTCCTTCCTTCCTTCCTTCCTTCCTTCCTTCCTTCCTTCCTTCCTTTTCCTTCCTTCTTTCATCTCATCCATTAATTTATTCCCTGGTATCCTTTGCTTTTACGTTCAAAGTCACAGTCTTCTATATTTATTTTATTTTTATTTATTTTTGGTGTTATTATATACTATTATAATTTGAATGGGTAGTTTACAAACAGTACTAAAACAAGGACAGCAATACAGTACATTACAATGACACAAACACCGTGCATTAATATTCCCCCCCCAAAAAAAATTTCTTAAAAAGCACTGTTTGAACTAGGTTCTGGAAGGCCACCAGACGAAAAGTGGGAAATGTTGAAACAGCATTATCTATAAGTTTTGCCATTTAACCTCTCTGTAATGAGGACACCTATGCTGTTTTCTCAGAGAGCATATTCAGGAAGGTACCTAGGAACCAAGCAAAGTAGCACTTTGAACTGTACTTAGAAACCAATGGATAACATATCAGAGTTTACAATACAGAATAACAAAGTTGGAAGAGACTTCGGAGGTCTTTTAGTCCAACCCCCTGTTCAGGCAGGAGACCCTATAGCATTCCAGACAAATAGCTATCCAATCTCTTCTTAAAAACCTCCACCTAATGGAGCACCCACAGCCTCTGGAGGCAAAGCAGTTCCACTGATTAATTGTTCTCAATGGTCAGGAAATTTCTCCTTAGTCCTAGGTTGGATGGCTCCTTGATAATTTTCTGTTATTTTCTTGTCCTACCCTCTGGTGCTTTAAGTTGACCTCCCTTTTCTCTGTAACAGCCCCTCAAATCTTGGAAGACTGCTATCATATCACCCCTAGTCCTTCTTTCATTAGAGTAGATATACCCAGTTCCTACAACAGTTCATCATAGGTTTGTTTCCAGCCCCCTAATCATCTTTGTTGCTCTTTTCTGCATGTTCAACATCTTTTTTTGTATCATGGTGAACAAAACTGATGAAGTCTTCAAAGTGGAGTCTTCCCAAAGCAGTATGCAGCACTCTCAAAGCAAATGTAATGTCCCTAAATAGCAATTCCTGTTTCCAACTATCTAACAAGTTGGCTACTATATTTTACACTAATTGCAGCTTCTAGGCAGCCTTCAAAAACACCTTTTTATTACAAATATTTTCACACTATTCTGTAAAACTAGAAGATCTCTGATTTGCAAACCAATATGCTGTTACTGTATCATACCAGCTAGGAAATACAATCACATTTAAACTATAGCATTTATGTTGATTTATGAAACTGCTACATTAAAATCAGTTCAAATTAAAATCATTCTCTTTCCCTTTAATCCTTTGAGTATACAGTGATACTTATAAGTTTGTGAACCTTTTTGACTGTTCAATATATATTTGCATAAATATGACCTAAAATGTGACCAGTTTTCTGCACAATTTCTAAAACTAGATAAAGAGAACTCAGATAAACAAATGAGTTAAAAACTTTAGACTTATTCATATAGGACAGTGATGGCTAACCTTTTTGCCATCGTGTGCCAAAAGCAGTGGGAGTGTGTGCGTGTGCGTGCCCACACCCATAATTCAATTCGGCCTGTCCACCCATGCATGCCCATGACACACACACCCCCGTGTGACCCCTGCTTTTGGCACGTGATGGCACGGTGGGCCCAGTAGGCTCCAGAGGCTTTCTAGGAGCCAGGGGAGGGCGAAAACAGCCTAACCCACACACCCAGAGACCCTCTGGAGGCTGGAAACAGCCCATTTCCTGACTTCGGGTAGGCCCGGAAAGCCCGAAAATCAACTGGCCAGCGCACACATGTGCACTGGACCTGAGCTAGGGTAACACTCACGTGCCCACAGATATGGCTCCGTGTGCCGCCTATGGCACGCGTGCCATAGGTTTGCCATCACAGATATAGGAGATGATTAGGCTGAGCCTGAGGGCAGAGTCAAATAAATCATCAGTTTGGAATCTCTATGCCCTCATAAGAAACTTACATCCAGTCCTCTGGCTCTTACCTGGCTTTGACCGTTAGTAGATCAGATTCTTGTGAATAGGTAGCATGAAATAAACTTGTAGTACTTTTGAACTCTATCTATCCTGGTTCCTGATTTCTTGCCCCTGAAGTTCATTTATTTATTGAGGAAAATGATCCAAAGCTACATATCTGCATGGGGCAAAAGTATGTGAACCTCTACGATTATCAGCTCATTTGAAGGAGAAGTTAGAGTCATGTTTTTTCAATTAATGGGATGATAATCATATCATCCCATTAATTGTGTTTGTGAGACCACAATCAGAAGAAAATTTGACAACAATTGTTTGCATAGCAGGGTTAAAAGGAGAAAGTCACTATTCTCCAAAAAGAATACTGATGGTCATTTAGTTTGCAAAAGACCACATGGATAAGCCAGAAGGCTATTGGAAGAATGCCCTGTGGACAGATGAGACCAAAAAAAGAACTTTTTGGCTTGAATGAAAAGCTCTATGTTTGGCAAAAGAAAACACTATATTCCAGCATAAGAACCTGATCCCATCTGTGAAACAAGGTGATGGCAGCATCATGGTTTGAGGCTAGTTTGCTGCCTCTGGACCAGGATGGCTTGCCATAATTGATAGAACTATGAATTCTGAATTATGCCAGCTAATTCTGTAGGGGGAAAAAACAGAATATATGTATAAACTGAAGCTCCAAAGAAAGTGGGTCATGTAGCAAAACAACAACCCAAAACACAAATTATACAACCAAAGAATGATTAAAACACAAGAAAATGAATCTTTGAACTAGCCAAGTCAAAGTCCTAACCTTAATCCTAGAAAAATGTGGAAGGACTTGAAGCAGGCAGTTTATCTCAGGAAGTCCACCAGCATCCCTAAGTTTAAGTTGTTCGGCAAGAAGTAATTAGCTAAAAGTTCCTCCAAGACAATGTGCAGGGCAGATAACAGTTATCAGAAACATTTAGTTGCAGTCACTGCTGCACAAGGCAGGCACCCCAGTTATTGAAAACTAAGTTTCACATTTTTGCCACACACAAATTTGCATCTTTGGATCATTTTCCTCAATAAATAAGAAGTCTAATATTTTGAGTCGCTTGTTTGAGTTCTCTATCTAATTTTAAAACTTGTGTAGAATACAGATATTTTAGCTCATATTTATGCAGGAATATTGAAAATTCAAACTTTTAAGCATCACTGCAAATCACTAAGGTGGTTGGCTGCCTTCCTTTACTCAGGACTTACTTTATAGCAATATCTCAGCTTGGAGGTGGTGGTCCAACCCGAAGGACAAGTGCCAGTGAGGCTGGGTGTAGGATGTGGTGAAGGAAGTTCAGGATTTACTGGTGTTCCCAGATTCTGCCTGCAGATATACTTGGCCTTGAATGTAGTGCAGTTCTTTACTTCCCACAAGCCCATGGCACTTCCTGTGGCCAAAGCAACACAGCCACCTTTGTTATAACCTAATAAGTTCATGAGAAAGAGGAAATACACAAGAGAAAAGGTTTAAGTTAATATTTTCTTTCTGACTCACAATACCACAAGATTGCTACCATTACAAAAGCTGACCTTTCTCCTTCTTTGAATCACAAAATACCAATCTGATCTTCTCAAATGTGTATTCAAGCTGAAATGTTATTGTCATATTGATTGCAAACTTTTTATAGGAAGATGGCTAGAGACTGTACATCTGATGAATGTTATATATGGCGGATACCGGGGGAATATACAGTTTTTTGTTTTATTTTTTTCATTCCAGATGTTCCTTGTTCCTTTGACTCAATTTCCATAGTATTATTTTGAAAGAGATATGATTTACTATTATTATTGTTGTTATCAAATTTACATGCTACCCATTTCACGATTCAGAGTCTCTGAACACCTTACAGCAAGATGAAACACACAAATATCTGAAACTTATAAATATAAAAACAGATTAAAGTTACAAAAACTAAAACAAACTTTTTTTAAAAAAGGGGGGGTTTGGAGGGAGAGGTGAGGGTGCCTTCTCTGTTAGTGCACCAACTACTTCCAGCCAACAGTTTCTCCTTCAGGACCCCATGCTAGCCAGCACAGCCACGTTTTAAGACTGTTTCTGAAGGCTAAAAAAAGAGGGTGGATCTTACTTTTGTGGCATGATGTTCCAAAGGGTGGGGACCATGGCAGAAAAGGCTCTTTTTCTGGATCCCAGCAGTCAAAATTCCTTGGCTGATTGGATCTGCAGTAGGGCCCTTGTGCCAACACGAGCAGAGCAAACCAATCCCATTGGGGAAAGATAATTCTGCAGATATCCTAGATTCATGCCATAAAGGACTTTAAGGGTGATAACCAATATCTTGGATTGCACCCAGAAGTGGATAGGCAGCCAATGCCGTTTGTGTAATAGTGGTGTTATATGTGTCACCTTAGGGGCCTCCAGAACTGTCTATGCTGCTCCAGCCTAGACCAACTGTAGCTTCCAGATAGACTTCAAGAGTAGCCCCATGTACAGCGCACTGCAGTAATCCAAGCGGGAAATGACCAGGGCAAGAGTGACTGAACACAGAGTCTCACAATGCAGAAAAGGGCACAACTGGCACACAACACAAAGTTATCAGAAGGCTCTCCTATCCAGAAGTGCTATCTGCTCTTTGAGATTTGGGCCTAGGAGAACCCCCAAGTTGCATACCAAGTCTGTCTAGGGTAAGGCCACCCTATCAACTAAAGATGATAAACTTCTGGGTCCCAAGACTTTGCATAACCCCAGCCACTCTATCTTACAGAAGGTTCAGTTGAAGCCTGTTGTCCCTCACAAGGCTTCCACAGCCTCCAGGTACCACAAAAGGACAGCCACACCATCACTTGTGTCACCAGGGATGGAGATATAAAGCTGAATATCATCAGCATACTGATGATATCTCAACCTATGGTGTTGGATTATCTCACCCAGCAGTTAAAAAGGAGGGAGTATAGAGTCCTGAGGCACCACACAAAAGAGCGGCCGTGGGAAACTTGAAATTAAAAGTGTATTGACACAATAGATATCTGTAGATAAGGATGTTAGAATTTATGTTAAA
>JANHZT010007525.1:0-22429 GCA_032468215.1 Stegonotus admiraltiensis | reverse complement strand
GTTCGTATTTCTGAAGATTTTGCTCATTGTGTTTCGTGCCACAAAGACTGCTTGCCAGAACTTAATTTGCAGCCTTTCGGCTGGGAGCTCACAGCCTTGCAATTATCACAACGAACTGATAAGGTCTGTTATTGCAGTTAACTTCTTGAAGGACTATTCTCTGGACTTTTCAGTGGGTGAATGCAATTAATTCATAAGAGGTAAATAAAGAGGGGGGGGGTTTCTGACAAGAAGTCTGTTTCTTGCTTCTGCTAAGGCTGGGTCAGAACAAGCATGCAAATGCAGGTAGATAAACAAGTACCACTTTGGTGGGAAGGTAACAGCATTCCATGCACCTCGGCATATAGTCATGCTGGTCACATGACCACGGAAATGTCTTTGAACAATCCTGGCTCCTTGGGCTAGGAAACAGAGATGAGCACTGCTCTCTAGAGTCCAACAAGATTGGACAGGGGAAACCTTTACCCTTTCTTTTCCTTTTTAATAGGGGTCAAAAAATATGATGTAGACCTGGGGATAGCTGTTGGCTTGAGGACACTCCTGCTGCCTTGTTAACCTTTTTAGCCTTTTGAATGTTTAGCTCTGAATAGGTTAATAGGTTAAATGTACATGAAAAATTGAATAAGCCTCATAGAACATATAGACAAAACGATTAGTTATAATATTAGTTAGCTATCACATGCTGATATTATACTTTGTTCTAAAGTGGGCAGGTTTCTCTCACATTGTCAGAACTCTCAAATTAAGATGAACACTTGCGAAATGCGAATCCCTGACTTGCATAGCTGAGCAGAAATTTTAACTGGTTCTGATTTCAGTATACTGGGCACTATACTTCACTGCTTCTGTAAAGTAATTCCAATAGCTAGGTCAAGACATTTCATCTGAAAATTAGTAAACAAGAATTCAGTCTATTAGCCAGCAGAATGGTTATCAAAGTGGAATAGTTAGGTAGTGTATGTTTTGAATCCAAAGTAAGTGATAGAAGTATTTAGAGAAATCTCCTGAAATCCATTGTCTGATTTAAAGCTATGGTTTGAGAGGGCAGGGAGGGGAAGAGGGGGGAGACGGAGGGAGAGAGGGAGGGAGGGAAGGAGAGAGATAGAATGTGTGTATGTAAAACAAGCAACTATTGTAAAATGGAATAGATACAGGAATGGAATATAAATATATGGAAATTGATTGGATATTAAGCATCTGCTATGTGCCATCTGTTCTGTGCCATCTATGTTCCCTTACAAGTAAAAAAAAATAATGTCATTAGATGTAATTGTGTTTTAGTTGAAACTCGTGGAACTCTACTCTTAAAATTCACAGAAAAATATCTATCTTCTTTCCTTTAAAAAGATGCTTGCTATGAGACTTAACTAATCACCACTGGGCACAGTGAAAACACCCGCAGTTTATCTTAAAAAATGCTTAGGATATTATCTTTTCATGCTTATGGGAAATAAAAACCTTCAAGAGCATTAGATCTTGAGTTTGTAAGCAAGATATAAGTAAGACGAAGACACTACAGAGAAGTATAGCAACAATGTGATATATAAAAGTTAAAGATCAGTCCAGAGACCAAGGACAGGTTTCCTGACAAGATAATTAATCAGGCTTAAGTAGAATAAAATGCAAATTCCAGAAACAACAGCTAAGAAACAAAGGAGCAGATGTAGAGGATGGCAACCTGTAGGTTAGCACACCAATTTTATCATTTCAGT
The DNA here is from genome assembly GCA_032468215.1 of Stegonotus admiraltiensis. Lineage (NCBI taxonomy): Eukaryota > Metazoa > Chordata > Lepidosauria > Squamata > Colubridae > Stegonotus > Stegonotus admiraltiensis. The sequence continues at coordinate 20,717 of JANHZT010007525.1, read as the reverse complement.
GGTAATTGTAAGTACAAATTATTTATAATTCTCAACTTCTTAAAGTCATACTCAAATCCCAACTGTTAGCCATGAGACTAGCTAGGAAGAATTAACTTCTGACAATCAAATGCTGTTTAAAAGATTCAGAGCCCACATATCAGTGGTGAAATGTAAAATTTGTTAATACCGGTTCTGTGGGTGTGGCTTGGAGTGTGTGTGTGTGTGTGTGTGTAATGTGACTGGGTGGATGTGGCCAACTTTTTTTTTTTACTTTTAAAAGCATTTTTTTGGCTGAAGAGGTTACAGAAAAAAATGCTTTTAAAAGCATCTGACAATCAGGCAACTCAGCTAGCATTTCCTACAACCTCTTTGGTTGCTTTGTAGAGGTTGTAGAAAAAATACTTTTAAAAGCCTCTGACGATCCCAGCTGAGCCGCACAATCATCAGAGGCTTTTTTTTACTTTTAAAAACATTTTTTTGGCCGAAGAGGTTGTAGAACAAATGCTTTTAAAAGTAAAAAAAACCAGCCTCTGATGATCGTGCGGCTCAGCTGGGCATGGGCGGGGAGTGCAGGGATTTTTGCTATCGGTTCTCTGAATCATCCGCCGCCATCGCTACCGGATCGGGTGATCCGGTCCGAACTGGGAGCATTTCACCCCTGCCACATACTAATGTTTATAGCTTTGTAGACATTTCCTTCTTGGAAGGCGCTAAATCCCAAAGTTGATCTCCAAGGAGAACTATTCTAGGGGAGACATGGCAGCTAAATAATTTGATTTTCGATGATTCGTTTGGGGATCAGGCCCACATTTTTTGATGGAACTAATTCCAAAATCAGCATGGCTAGGACTGTAGCCTCCACTTCTCCTCTTTGAAGTGTGGTGCCTACAGTGGGATAACTACATTTATTCTGTTATTTTTCATTCTGTTTATTATTCTCCTAATAAACAATGATGCCGAGTAGAGATTCGGGATTGATAAATGGAAATACTTCTTGATAGAAATAATCACAATAGCAAGTACAATCTGGTATCATAAAATGAAGTATCAAATTGGATGGTGCTTGAAGGAATAGTATTACATCAATCAGTGAAAGATAAGACTATCATGGCTACTCACTTATGATGTTATATGCTTCCTCCTTAATTGAGAGCATACTGATACTTCACTCAAGTGAAACTTGCAACTGAATTTCTTTTATGCTGGCAGTATTTCCATTGGTATTTTCTGGGTCACAAAAGGTTGAAAATGGGGCCTTTGATTTAATTCAGCGGGGCTCATGTTCTGAAGCAAAAAACATCCACCTACATCTGCATGTGTGTATAATATGTATAGTAATAACATTTCTGTACTTTCATTGTACTGCAGTTCAGACTTGGCTATCAAGAGGTACAGAATAACAGAGTTGGAAGGGACCAGAGTTGGAAGGGTCTTCTAGTCCAAAACCCTGCTCAAGCAGTAGACCCCATACCATTTCCGACAAACAGCTGTCCAGTCTCTTCTTAAAAACTGCCAGTGATGAAGCACCCACAACCTCTAGAGGATTGTATAATATATATTATATCTCAAAATATATCTCAGAACCGATTTTTTTTCCTGATAGTAGTGATCTTAATGACCGTGATGTGAATCAACCTATTAGCAATGTTTCTGAACCTTGGTTGCTTTAAGACAAGCATACTTCAACTCCCAGAATTCTGGGAGTTGAAGTCCAAGTGGCCAAGGTTGAGAAACACAGACATTATTACCATCTCTACATCATAATTCACTAACCAAAGAGTTCTAATCTCACAGCCACCCAACAGGCCAGGCTGGCCAATTTGCCAACACTACTCAGAGACCAACTTGCCTGAAGATTAAATTAATACTAGCTCTCTCCCATTTCACCCAACACACTGCCAACCTTCTAGAAGAGCCAGTGGAAAAATTCCTCTTGATATTTGGGTTAAAATGTTATGGATACAAGCCCCAGGAAACAGGAGATGGGTTTATCAGGAAGGGGAGAATATCAGAAAGAGAGACAAGAGGCTTTCTTTTCTGGTTTTGTCTGTGGGAAATTCTGTTTCAGTGGAGTTTCAGCAGCAGCAATGTTGTTACAATATTGTGCAACTGCCATGATTAAGAAATAGGAGCCTTTAAATTCTTGTTTTCATCTTTGTTTAACCACTAATTTTTCATTTTAACCCTTATTGCTGAATAAAAGATGTGGATTTGAAGTATTTCCTGTAAGGCTGGCTAAGAAATTATTATTATTATTATTAATTATTAATGTATTATTTCTCTATTACTTAAACTTAGGTAGTTATGTTCTGTTATAGAAATTAATTTTCATTCTGCATAACATTATGCCCCTTTTTATTTTTCTATTTAGTGAATAGGAAGATGGCAACAAAACGTACTGTTGCTATTTATTTTTAGAAAGAGATGGGAAAATAATCCTATTTGTATTTAGTGCCGGAAGCTGACTTTCTCCGGCTTGTGATTAATCAGTTAATCCCTCAGATTTGTAACTATCTCATTACTAGTAATACTTGTGTGTTCTGGTATAAGATGTAGCAACCTAAGAATATGAAAACTAAATCTATCTACTTAGAAGTCATTTCAGTGGCTATAATTCAACATTTTAAGTTAATTAAAGTTAATTCACCAGAAAGTTGATCCCATAATTAAGTCAACATTAAAATGATTGAGTTTTAAATTTGTAAGTTTACCTGGTATCTGAAGATTTTATTTATTATATTGTTGTAAAACCTGTATTGGACATGACAATATTTTGATACCATGTACAATGCTTATTAAAATTATTAACACTCTAATGTTTAACTAATTAAATCTATTGAATATTCAATAAAAGAAAGACATATTATCAACCTTTATTTGTATTTGAAGATATTTTGATTCACACAGTTCATTTAGCCATAACATGGTTATGTTTTGGTTTAGCCAGTTGCTTGAACCCAGAGATCATAATTAATAAGCCCTTGTTAATGTGTCAATTGCGTTGTATGAACATGGTCACTGCACTCTATCCAGTAGTCAATGGTGAAGCCAACTGGGGTCTATCCAAGAGACAATACATAAGCACACTGTGGTTTAGTGCAATAGGTAAGGCATTCAATACATAAAAATTGACCTTGATTCAGGTCAATTTACATATTGACCTGAATCATACAGATATGTAAGTTTTTTGTATGATCAACAAGCTTATTCAGCATGGGTACTTGATTATATAAAAATCACTGTATACCTACTATTATAGACAATTCTGACTTTCTTCCATATTGACAGCAGTTATTAACTGGGTATAACAAAGCAACATAAGAAAAAAAAAACCATTTCTTTTTAAATTCTCAGTGTTAAAGGGATTTTTAAAAAAGAAATCGAACAAGATATCCGATAACAGAATTGAGTTTATGTATTTATGTAAATGCTATCTTTCCTTTATTACTGTAAATGTCTTTTATTTTTAAAAATTAAATTCTGTCCTTCAATTTAGCATCTTCTATCAATATTTAAAAGTAAAAACAATAGTATAGAAATTAATCAAAATATAATTAAAACTGAGCAGGTCTGTTTTTAGGTTGCAATTAATTTCTGAAGGGATTATTTACCTGTTAGTTTCTGTGTGACAGTTGTTCCAACTGCTTTAGCATTTGTCCTGCCAGAATTCTATTGATCTAACAGAATCTGACTTAAGAGGGCATATGGAACTAGAAGGGATGAAAAAAATATATAAAAAGCATTTCTGAAATTGTAAATGTTATTTGATATTTACTTTACTATTCAATTTCTATTAAATGTACTTCAATCAGCTTTCCCAGTGTCACTGTTTTCAGATATACATATTTGAACTCAGGATACGATGAAATGAACTACATTTTCAAAAGTGTTGAAAACCTGATTTAATTCAGACAGTTTCCTTCAGAAGACAGTCATTAGAAACTGATATTTTTAATAATGAAATAATTTAGAAATGTATTGATGGAATATTATCTCCATCAACATACAAATCCATAATTGGCTGGATTTGCATTGCTGTACCAGTTAAGCTTTAAATTATAGGTGGCAATAAATGGATTGGAACTTTTTGATGGCTCAATATTGCTATGAATATTTTGGAGGGGGACACTAGCTATAGAGAGCAGGAAAGTGATGCAAAAGAAACAGGTCTTATTCTATACTTAAAGTTAAGATTTATTATTTTTTTCTGGGGCTTGGAAAGAAAGTTGGATATTTTCTCTGAAAGAAATAGGTGGTCCAAAAAGTGAAATATAAATAAATATTTTTTGTTTCTTACACTATGTTAACATAGTTTACTTTGTGTAACATTTATTTTGAGGCATGCATTATAGTTTAGCAAATATGCATAGTAAGGTAGCCACCTTGACTGACACAATTAGATTGGAGCTCATACAACACGGTAAGCAAAAACATAACTAATCACATTTCAACATACGTAGTGAACAAAAAAGATTTATTTTAATTACCTTAAAGATCAGGATATCTTTCTCATATCCTTAATGCCCTACCCTTAATGTTATACTAGAAGTTATGAGAGTCCCTCTGTGAGTGAGATGGACAGTTTCAAAATTTGATAAATAAATAAAAATACAAGAATAAATAAGAAGATGGACTATATTAGAAGAAAACTTTGTTGTTGAAAGAGCAATTCATTATTGGAATCAATTTCCCGAGACTCTCCTTCTCTAGAGGTCTTCAAGCAGAGGTTATCCAAACTGTCTTTCCAGACCTTGGATATATTTCAAAACCATTCAGAAAGGATCCATTGGCTAGCAGTTGCCATAATAAAGTGTCTGGCAATTGATCATGGAAGGGCTTTGCAGTCTTTCTGTCCCCATGACTGCCTTTAGTCCAAAACTGTTTTGTGTTTGACTGCAACACAAAATCAGCGCATCAGCTATGAGAAGTTATAACGATGGAAATACCAAGTTTTGAACGGCTTTCTCTTGAGCAGGCAACAATGGCGTTGCAAGTTTCATTTAGTCCAACTGACATTTCTTTCTGGTGGATATTTTATAATCTCTTTCAACTCTCCCATTTGTATTTTGAAATCTTACCTAAAATCTTTCATCTGAGAGACCGGTATTCCAAACTCTTTTAGTGGGAAGGAGGAGCTAAAAAATACTTCACTATATAAAGCACCATGGCCCCTATGACTATGTAGGACAGACGGGGAGAAAGCTTGGGCTGCAAGAACACAAGCGAGTGGTCAGACAAAGACACCTAAACTCATTGGTAGCCTCACATTGCAATGGACAAGTACATACATTTAACTTTAACTAAGACTGATGGCTATGGAGGTACAACGATAGCCAAGGAAATGAGTGAAGCTGGCAAACAGGTCCTTTGTCAGTTAACAAGAGTGCTGATTTACCATCAGTGTATCAGGTACTTAGGAGCTGGGACTTGGCAGTACAAGGAAGCCAATCACCGGCCATCAACGAATAGGAAGACACCACATAAATATGAAGCGTAGAATAGCCCAAAGGACAGATTCTGGTTGAGAGAAGTTCTCTGAGGATGTGCTCCAGCACAAGTCCAAAAGCTGGGAAGTCTCTGAACCTCTAGTCTTGGTGACTGACCCAGATTGGATCTTGCAAGATGAGAAAGCATTATCAGAGCATTTTGTTTCCAATCAAGAATCAAGTCTCTTTCTTACTGCTTTCTTTCTGTGTTTGCTCTCCCCCTCTGCATATCTATGGACTAATAAGATATTTTAGTGGGAGTTCTTCAGATAATGCCATCTCATTGCCCATGGAGATGCTGCCAAAATTCAATTAGCAAAAAGAATTTATTGAGATAACAGCTTATTTCCAACATAAAAAATATTTAAAAGCTCAGAAAGAACTGGTGAATATGAAATCCGCATACATTGCCCTTGGAGATAGAGTGTGTAGTATTTTTTAAAATATATTTCTGTGTCCCTAAACTTGCAGTGCATGGCACTGAACTATCCTGACTGCATGACAAAGGCATATTCCTCATAGTTGGTGTGATGTGGACAACTGTACATTGGCTTGAAACACAGTCTCTAAATTAAACATCCAGGCTTGCATAGAAAAGAGTGAGCATTCTTGGAGAAAAATATGGCAGTGATTATTGTCTTGCATCCTGGTTAAAATGTGTCAAAATTACTGATATTAACCTTATAATTAACAATCCTAAGTCACTGTCTAAAGAAGCAAATGAGTTAACAGATGAAAGAAAATAATGTATATGAAACTAAGAGACAAGGGGAAAATTTAGTAGATCTAAATGAAAATTTTACAGGTAGATACCATATAGAGATCTGAAGGGGAAGACATAGTACAAATTGGGGTCATCTATATTGTTATGGGTACATATGAATGCAGGATTTTACATATTAGTGACATTTACATGTTATACTACTGTAAATGGTCATAATGGAAGAACCAGATTTGGGGAAGAATTGGGAAACATTCTGAATGCATGCAATCTGTTACTAACATGAATAGGTTGGAATGGCTTTGAAGACCCAATTCTGCCACAGGGCACGAGGGCTGCAATATGTGACAGAGCCTGTGGGACGATTATGTTGATGGTTCAGACAGTTTTAGTTACCTTGGCTGCTGTTTATGTATTTATTGGAATGTCAGATGTTATTCTTTGGAATAGCATCCTGCTGAAGCAAAAATAAAGTCAGTTCATATTTGTTTGCGATGAACTCCAAACCAGTTTCTGAATGGAAATACCCAACTTAGTATTTTACTACTCTTTTCATTGGATGAACTTAGATGAATGCATACCAATGCTTTCTCCCTGTTCTGCATCCAGTTTAGCAACTCTCCAGAAAACTGCAGAGATTGAATTTCAGATTAGTACTAATGCCAAAATGTGTCCTTGAATTATTAAAACAAGCAGGGTGCTGTTTTGCTTTTTCAAGATAAATGTTCATATTAGTAATGGATCTGAATAGAGTTTGATGCCCTAATGCATTATAGAACCAACTGTAACTAATTCAGTTTGTTCTGTAACCACACGTGTTTCCTGTGGCTAATGTTGGAGTCAGTCCAGTGAGGTGACTGAATCATTAAAGCTCAGAAAGCCTGTTTCTTAAAAAGGAAACAGGCACCCCACACTTTAAAGCACTTCATGTGAACAGGAGATATACAATAGCAGCACATCACTTCTGTCTGCAGCCTGGAGCCCAAACAATTACCAACTAGAACCGACTTCTGCTAAACATTCATATATTCAGCATTTATTGTTTGTTTTTCTGAAGATATCAACAGCAATGTCCTGCTCACAAGTGAAAGGTATGTTTGATCTGCTTTTCTAAAAATACTGCTGGTGTTTTAGCAAACTTTTAATTTTGCAAGTCTGTATATATTTGCTTAAGTGAGAATCCTAATGCAAGCTACAGAATTTACTCACCAGGAAACTTAGTAAGAATTGGGATGCACAATCAATGTTACAATTCAATTTGGTAGGTGAAACTGAGCAAAGAAATCCTTCCGAACGGAGAGGGAAGTATTTTCAATATGTTGGGACAAACTGTTTATTCTTAATTTATTACTAAATGGCAATAATGACTTTTTAAAATCATTTAAATATGGATAGTCCTCCACTTATGACAACAATTGAGCCCCAAATTCTTTTGCTAAGTAAGGTAATTAAATGAGTTTTTTCTCCATTTTAGGACCTTCCTTGCCACAGTTGTTAAGTGCATCACTGCAGTTAAATTAATAACATTAAGCGAATCTGGCTTCCCCATTGATTTTGCTTACCAGAAGTTTGCCAAAGGTGATCACATGTCCCCAGGACACTGCAATTGTCATAAATGCAGGCCAGTTGCCAAGCATCTGAATCTTGATCATGTCACCATAGGGATGTGCAACCGTTATAAGTGTGAAAGACACTTTTTAAAAAGCCATTATAACTTTCAACAGCCACTAAATAAACTGTCATATGTTGATGACTATCTGTACACTGGCACCACTTGACAGGATGTCAGATGCCACTGCAAATCTTGCCGTTGGGAATGTGCTGCAAATGTTCATTGAAAACAAAATGTTGTGCAGCTACCGCAATGGTATACTAGAAAAAAATATGGCTGTTGCCATGACTAGCTCATGAAAGCAGCTGTGATATTTTTTTAGTGCTATAGTAACCATACAGAGATAGTACACTGTAGATCTGTTCCTAAAAAACGTCTTCTGCCAATCCAGGCCAACATTTTGTGTTAATACTCCCCAACACCTAACATCATTAAAAAAAAAAAGAATTTCATGGCTTATGTGTTTGTATGGGAGAGAAAGAATAGAATAGGATACATATAGGATTCCCAGGTCCAGTCCTAGTCTACATGTACCTTCAAGTGTTGCACAGGAATTATGGTTATTAAGTTAATAACTGTATGGATTGCTGTTCTTTGTCTTATTTGATCTATTATGGATAAACTGTAAATTTGTGCTAGAGGTAAATTGTAGAGCTTTAACAAATAGATTCAAGCTATCTGTGAAGGTGTCATGTTAAACTGATATAGTCCAATATGTTAATTAAACTTTTCTTGAATGCTGTGTATACTATGGAATTTTGAGTTATATATCAGAAACATACAATCATTGTCTGGTTCACAGGGAGGCAACCTACCTGAGCTTATATAATATCCAAGAAAATTATTCTTAGACATCCAAAAACAATTTGAAAGACATGACATTTCTCTATGGATAAGCAGTACTTGAATTATATTGGGGTCCGGCTAAAAAGAATGAGTGTTACATGGAAAAAAACCCTACAAAATAGGCTTGTGAATTTATTTTTTCTTTTTACTGCAGTTTGGAAAGTCATCAGAAGAAATTAGGTGTAAAAGAATGATAATTTAGAATTAAGAGATTTTAAGCCAGGATGTTTAAAATATCAGAACTGAAATGAGCTGGCAGGAGACTACAATATCTTGATATCCATTTATCATGCTAAATCTTTTGTTAAAGGCCTCAATATTACACAATTAAGTATGTATTGTTTAAACACATAATAAAAAGATTCTTATCTGGTATGACGTCTTGAACTTGATGAAAAAATGCTTCTTATGTAGCTTTTAAAGTTAAAAGTTCCTTGTTAGTATTGATAACTGGCAGTTTTATTATAGTGAGAGAATGACCTATGACTAGCAAGCATGCTGGTGCCCTGGGACTTCCGGTTTTCTGGCTAGGCGTATTCATTGCAAGAAAAGGCTAGGTTTTTCACCTTGTTCTACCTGTGCATGGAGTTAAAGGACTAAAGAGATCTAATTTCAGTCATATATGACTGGGTTTTCATTATCTAGCAAATCCTCATTTTTATCCAGCACTAAAATGCACTTTGTTTTTCCTATGAAAACAACTCTGGAAAACAGCTCTCTGTAGACCCACCAGAGTGGAAATGGAAGCCTTAAAACTACTAATAGGTACTACACACATATAGGCAAATTGTACAAAGAGTTGTACAAAGTTGTAATTGTACAAAGAGTTGAGAATAATTTTGAGAAAGAGGATGACATGCCATAGCCAAGGTAATGGTCAGAGAAGAGAAATCTAAGTCCAAAATAGGAATGTAATTTGAGAAAGCAACTTAGACTGGACCCTCCTTAGTGCTACTTAGGATAAAGGCTGGAAGGGAAAGTCCCATTAAGAGTTGATTCTGTTACCATAACCCTATAATAAAACCTTCAGTATTTATGGCTTTGATGGTCAAGTCTGGTTTACCTGGTAGGGCTGACAATAATGCTTAGGTACATCCTGTGAGTAAATTTTCATTATGCTGCAAAAGATTTTGCTACCATAGATTGCTCATAGTCTTTTGCACTCTAATAACATTTCTGTCCTTACTGGATAATCTAAATGTAGACAGAGGATGAAGTAACAAGACAACAGATTTTAGGAAATACTGTATGTAAATGGATTTACATACAGTATTTTCTGATAGTTTTTCTCCCCCCCCCCCCTCGTTTTTCTGATAGTTTTGTCCAGCTGCTAAAGATGCAAGGTCCTACTGGAAAACAATTTATAATCTAAATATCCTCATCCCTTTTTTATATTTTCTGTATTCAATTCAAAATAAACTATTAAAAAAGTAAGGTTAGTGTAGTGGTTAACTTGCTGGCCTAGAAATCAGAAGACTCTAGACCAGTGATGGCGAACATTTTAGGCACAGAGTACCCAAACTGAAAGGCGCGTGCGCCTGTGTACATGCGTGTGCGCCCCAGAGCATCAGAAAGCCAACGACCAGCTGGCTGAGCTGGGGCGACAGCTCACGTGCCCACAGAGAGGGCTCTGTGTGCCACTTCTGGCATGCATTCCATTGGTTTGCCATCACGCCTCTAGACGACCCTTCAGCATGAAGTCAGCAGGGTGACTTTAAGTCAGCCCCTCTCTCCCACCCCAACCCACCTCACAAGGTTGTTGTGGGGAAAACAGGAGGCAGGAGAGTTAGGTGTATTCATTGCCTTGAAACAAATAGGCAGGCAGGCAAAGTTGCGATAAAAAATTAATTAAAAATTAATGATAAATTATAACAGAAAAAATGGCTAAAGCAGAAGTGAGAAAAGGACTGCCCAACAGTTTAATCAAGTATTTGAGTGGGTGGTATATGTTGCCTTTCTCAGAAGCTTTACAAAAATCCAAAATTGCAGCTGGAGGCCTGGCTATCCGACTTTGTAATACCTTATTATTTAAATTGATTATGAATGGGTTGATCCCAGGTACAAAAATCTTAATCATCCCTAGACATTAATATTAATAGATAATATTAATATTAATTAAAATAATTAATAGAGAGATTGAAGTTTCAATATTCCTTTGTTTCAGTTTGGTTTTTTGTACCAGGAGGTGGTAGCTGTACTTTTGTAGGTCAATATACATTGCAAGGAACTCTTAATTCAAATAATTCTGTATTATAAACATTTCCAAGTAGTGACGAATAATCTTATAGAATAATCTGACTCATTTGCATTCCTTCTTGTAGTTTTTCCTTAAAATAGGCCACATTGGTCACCGAGAACTCTTGCTTGGGTGAATCTTATTCAGCTACCAACCGCTGTATAGGAAAAGCTGAGTTTTCACCTAGCAGCATGAGCCATACAAGCCAAAATTAGTTCATTCTCCCACACCAAAGCTCTGTGTATAATAAAAAAAGGCGATCAGATCTTGGCTTTAAACAACAACAACAACAAAAATTACCAGAAAATGACAGGAGAGAGATACAAAACTCTTTGTTTCCATCTAATTATCATCCAGATTTAGGCAGGGTAGGTCTGATACCCCTAATTATATAAATTATACAATCACAGAATATGGGTTATAAAATTGTAATCCAATCCCCTGCTCAGTGAAAACATCCGCTAGTACTGCATTTCCAGAGGATAAGCAATCCAACCTGTTTAAACACTTCTGGCTAAGCAGACTGCACCACTGTTTTGAACAGCCCTTCTGTTAGAAAGTTCTTCCTGATGCCCATTCATAATCCTTGTAATTTATATTCATTGTTTTTATCTTATCTTACGGAGTAAAACTGAACACCATCCTGACAGTCCTTCAGATACTTGAAGGTAGTTCTCACATTTCTTTCCAGTTTTTTCTTCTTTAAGCTAAACATTTTCAATCATTCCTCATACATTTTTTTCTACCTGGCTTCTTAGCATTTCGGTTGTTCTCCTTTGAATGTTCCAGTTGTCAGCATCATTTCTTAAACACAGTGCTTAAAACAGCACAGAATATTCTGGGTGTGATATGACCAATGCAAAATAGAGACATACAATTAATTCTCTTGAACGTGCTATAATTTTGAGTACAACCTATGACTGCATCTTAATTACCTTGCTTCCTTCTTACTGCATCACACTTGTAATCAACAAACCCACCCAAATATTCTTCATATCAACCCATCCTATACTCATACCTTTGATTTTTCTATCCAAATAGAGGGCTTTGCATTTGTCCCTGCCGACATTCAACTCAAGGTTGACTCAGCCTTCCATCCTTGCAAGGTAGGTAAAATGAGGACCCGGATTGTGGGGGCAATAAGATGACTTTGTATAAAAAAGAACACCGCTTGTGGGGGCGCGAAAGCCCTACTAAGCAGGTATATACAAAAGTATGAAGGCTATTGCTTAACACATTGTAAGCCGCCCTGAGTCTCCAGAGAAGGGTGGCAAATAAATCGAACCAATAAATAAATAAATAAATAAATTAATTAATTAATTTGCTGCTTTTGCCCATTACTCCAGGTTGATAAGGTCTTTCTAAACTTACTTTCTTCTAAGTTATTTGTCACTGTCCTATTTTTGTGTCATGTGCAACCAGTTCTGAATTCTTCTAATAATATAGTCCACCTCACATGTTGTCATCTTCTCTACTAGAATCACTTGGGAGATGGCAAATTCTTTGCAGAAATAAAAGTTCGTTATGTCCATTGTGTAGTAACTCTTAAAAAAAAGATATTGGGTTGGGTTGGCATAAGCCCGTTCTGATTTGTCCCAAGCCATGCCCTCTCTAACATTTTTCAAAGAACATAGGAGCCTTCAAGATGATACTTTATGTTCCTCCAAGACTCTGAGATGTGACTTAAAATAGCTGAAGACTGAAACTTCGTTATGGTAGCTAAGGCTGAAACTTCGTTACGGTAGCTCTGTAACCATCTCATAACTTATTTTGAACTGCCCATTTCTCGTTATGTCAGTTGTTCTTGGGTCGATTTCAGCACAGTTCCCCTTACAGAGAAGGAAATTATATTATCACCATACCATTTTTCCAAAAGTGAAACCATCCCCTTTCCCCTCCTTCTTTGGGTACTGATATAGATAAACCCTATCCTCTTTTGTTGCTGTTAACTTCCTTTATGAGCGTAAATTCCTTTTGTGCTTTGAACTTTATTTCCTTCTCTCCAGATACTAACTGCTTGCTGGTACAACTCTTTAGTATTTACACCAATCCTCCTTTTCTTCTATGAGGAGTTATAAAGAAGTGCAGAAACTTAACTCCAGGGCTACATGTATCGCCTCAAGGCCTTCAAATGTTCTGCCTAATTGTAAACACTATTGTGACAGAAGAAAAATATTAAATATATGGAGGGAAATCATATTCTGCTTTTAAATTTCATTTGAATTTTAAATTAAAATTATATGCACTGTAGCAATTTGAATTACATTTGAATTAAATTGCCTTGTTTTTCTCTTAGCCCCATTCATTATTTTGTGCTCTGTCATTCTTCGGTTTTTGTTTTGGGCAATGATGCAAATCTCTGTATTACAATAATAATTGTTAAGGCAGCCTCACTGTTAATTATACCATTGTTTTTCCTTTGTATTTCCAATCTAGTCTATAGCCTTGAAATTCCCTCCAGCCCACTTATGTCTTGAAATTAGCCAAAGATTAACTAATTGAGAACCAGAGCCGTGGGGGGTGGGGGGAATTGGGGGGAACATAGCCAAAATGGCACAGGTAGAGCAAACCTCCAAATCTTTGTAAATGCATAGAAATTGTACACATGAACAAAGCAACAAAAAGCTTGTATCCCTTGGTCTCCATCTGCTGTGAACATGTCTTGTGCTATGTGCTAAATTTACATAAAATGTGAGGCAGCATGGAAAAGTTGAAAAACCAAAGCAATTGTATTAGTCTGTCTGACTGCCAGACTTCCAGGAATTCCCTGGCATTTGGGGATTTAACTTGATCTAGGATGCTCAGATTCCCAGCTGAAACTATGGTTGAGTTTGTTTTTGTGATGTGAGATTAATGTCTTGAATCTCATCACATCTTGAGTCTGCTCATTGGTGCTCATGGATGTGCTCTGGTAGTCTTCTCTCTGTCCTATGTAGTGGCTGTTAACAGTTCTCACATTGTATGTTGTAGGCGACTCTTGGATCTTTTGATGACTTAAGATGCTTTAATTGATTTGTATTCTATGGTGAGGCCATGTCGTTTTAATTGTCTGTTGGATGTTGTTGTTTTTTTGTTTATGTTTTGATATATAGTTATCTTTTTCATAGTTTGTATTGGTTCTGCTGTAGGTGGATTGAGTGGTCAGACATCTTTTGACAAAATTGGGTGTGTTGTGTACTACTGCTGCCATGGATTCTTTCACTAGTTTTGGATCTATGGACATAAAGAGTGCGGCGAGATCAAATGCAACCATATTTTCAACTTCTATTTTTAGTTTTCTTTGATTTTCCTAAGGCACTGTAGCAGGGTGTTGAGAGTTAAGTGTGAAAGACTATATTTAGTTCTAAAATTGTTGTCTTGCATGTATTCAGGGCTTCTTCTCATTTAAGTCAAAACAGCTTTATGAGTTTGGGGACAATGCTACTTCGTACTAAATTACTGAACTGACTATATGATTTACTTTATTGGAGAATAAAGTCTTCCATCCACATTAAAATTTTATACTTCATTATTGTTTTTTATATAATTTAGCAATTATACTAAAGTCAATTATTACTGTTATTCTCTGCATGTAGCTCAGAGAAGAGCAGTATGCCATTAATATAGTTTTGTCTGGTATTTTATTCTATATTGGTGAGACATATATTAAAAAACCAGTATAGTCCTTCATTCTTTTTTCATAAGGAACAACTAATTGCATCTCCCTTTAACTTTTACTGATAACTCTTAAGGGTAGCAATGAACTTGATTTTAGCATCTGGTTCTGGAAGATCTCTTGAAACTGTAGGTTCTTTTAACTATTACACAAATAACTTGCTTCCTCTCTCTTACTTCTTTAACTTCCTTCAAATTTATCTTAAAGGCTGCTAAGCTTTTGGACTATTTATATGAACCTTTTGGCATAGCAGCATATCCCTCAAGCCTGAGTCTCAGTGTGCAATACTTTAATAATAGAGCAAGGTTGACCAAACTCACTTTTACTTTTGAGTAAGCACATGTAGAATCACAGTCTTAGGAAGGTGCAGTTACATAATCATGCTGAGCATAACAAAAATTCCCCTAAATATGTCAATTGAACATACTTTATTTCAGTTACCTATGCTTGCAATGTAAGCTTTAGTTTACAAGATAGTGAATTTTGTGGAAGTAAGACATATACTCCGTACGATGACATAGGATGTCTATGACTTAAAAGATACTTTTATTTTATTTCAGTTACCTATGCTTGCAATGTAAGCTTTAGTTTACAAGATACTTTTAAGTCGACCTGATACATCCTGATGGAAATACCTTATTTACCATTTGGGCATGCCTTTTATTTCAGAGCGAGATGGGGGGGGGGAAGTGCCATCTTTATTTGGGCAGTATCTTTGTTGAGGTCAAAAGCTTTCTCACAACTCCTTCTGACTGAAGCAGTTTGCTTAGCAGCTTCACAGGAGGATTCCAGGATTTACTTTTTTTGAGATTTCCTCTGCTGCCTTACAAACTCCCAAGATTTATTCGTGGTCTCCCATCCCCCTCTTAATCCCAATCTTAATAGCCTGACTAGGTGGCTCAGTGGCTTAGCTTGTCGATCAGAAAGGTCGGCAGTTCAAATCCCTAGTACAGGTCTCCTGCGTGAGCAGGGGGTTGGACTAGATGACCTCCAAGGTGATCTTCCAACTCTGTTACTGTTACTAATTCCTGCCACTCCAGGCACAGTCAGAAATTCACAAGCCATAAATACAGGGAGAGACCTCCTTCACCACCCCTTAAGGGGAGGGCGCGCGTGTGTGTTTGTGTGGTGTGTGTGTGAGTGAGTGAAAGAAAGGGTGAGGGTGAGCGAGAGGCGTGCGAGAGTCCTAACCTTCATCCACGCACGTGTCCAGTCACCTCCTAAGGGGAAGGTGTGTGTGTGTGTGTGAGAGAGAGAGCGAGAGCGAGAGCGAGAGAGAGCGGGCGCGTGTTGGTGAGGGAGACGCGTACAAGAGTCCTCACCTTCACCCACGCGCGCGTCCAGCCCTGCGGGGATCTTCGCCTGAGAAACTCGAGGGAGGCGGGCGGAGGCCTCGCCGCGCCTCCTTCCAGCCACACCCACCATAGCCGCGCCGCTCGATTCCTTTCAGCGCCGGAGACCTGAGGCGGCGTCAGCCCCAACTTTTGCCTAACTTTTTTTTCCCCTTCTCCTTCTCCCCCGGCCGCGCTGCTCTCCGTTTCCGCTCCGAGCTCGGCTTCTAGTCCGCCATGAGGGTGTCGCGCACGGGCCGCGCAGCGCGGTAGTTCCCCGAACTCGTCCCGCTTCCTAGCTCCGGAGTACGGGTGCCCGAGCCCCCCCATGGAGTACCTCACCACCTTCACGGGCAAGAGTGGCCGCCTGCTGAGGGGCACCGCCAACCGCCTCTGGGGCGCCGTCCCCGGCACGGGGAGCCTCCGCCAAGTCCACTTCCAGGATTCCCAACACGACGGGGCGCCCTCGCCGCCCGGTAAGGCCTCCCGCTTGGCGAGATACTTGGCCCCAGCTGGGTCAGCGGGTTTCGTGGGGAGGTGGAGGAGAGGGGTTTCCCCTGTTCCTTCGTAGCTGGTCGGTCAGAGAGAAAGAAAACGTCCGTCCCTCGTTGGGACTACACTTCCCAGAATGCGCGACCCCTAAAAAGTGCATTCCAGCTTTTGGAGGGCAACCCAGAGAAGGCAGGTTGCAGGCCGGCGCTCAAACTGTGGGCCTACCCCTCCTCTGCAGCTTTGATCAAATGCGTCTTTGGTGTATTTGGACTGGTGTATTTGGAGATTTTTATCAGGTGTTTACATAAAAATAGGAGAAAAGGAGAGGGACCTGAAGTATGAGGAAGTGGGTT
Source organism: Stegonotus admiraltiensis (assembly GCA_032468215.1). NCBI lineage: Eukaryota > Metazoa > Chordata > Lepidosauria > Squamata > Colubridae > Stegonotus > Stegonotus admiraltiensis. The sequence continues at coordinate 4,003 of JANHZT010007525.1, read as the reverse complement.
GAACTCAAGTGCATATGGAAGTTTGGGATAAAACTTAAGGACACCCCCTTCCCCCCAAACCTCTTTTCTGGTGCTGCATTTGGGCTTTTGCAGCTGGGAAGGTTTTTTTTTTTTCCCAACGTCCTGGACTCCCTCTGTCTTTCCTCCTTCCCTCCTCTGCTACTCTGGCCCGTCTTCCCCAAGATATTCCTTGTTTAAAAGAATGGAAGTCATGGGAAGAAGGCCCAAGCCAGAGTGGGCAAAAAAGGTCTCCACTGGTGCTGACACCCATTTGCTTTATTTTATTTTATTTTATTTGCTAAGTAGGACAGCCTATTGCAGTGTTTCTTTAACTTTTTTTCTCTCGCTTAAAAATTATGGAAGCTTTTGTTTACGTGGTCTGTATTTATCAATATTTAACAGATTAAAAATTAAAATGGACACTTTTGCAGCCCTACTGCTTCTCACAATTTTTGGTGGGATTTTAATATTGTGTATTATTATTTTTTTCAAGGTAGACTAGCAGATATTTTTGATTTTGAGGCATCACCTCTGGGGCCCAGAGGAACTAGGATCACACTTTAAAATACACTGTCCTATTGGACTATTCCTGCCAGAAAACTTTGGTAGCTTTTTTTCAGTTCTTTTTCTTTGATACAGCAGGGAAAGTGAATATCAGCACAGTCCTTGAGAGATTCTCAGTGTGGGAGCTGTACATTCTGCCTCTGATTGATTCTCAGTTCTTCTGCCTGGTGTCTTTTGAATTCCACTGAATAGTAATTTCTGGATCCACATATCACATCTTAATTTATTAAACAAGCCATAGTAGCCTTGTTCCTATTACTGCAGTTTACACATTACATTAACTCAAAATATGGTTTATTTATTTGATAAATTTACATAGCCTTATATGTTTGGCTCTGAATGGTGTAGAAACACAAAACAAAATCACCAGAAAAGTAACAACAACAACAAAAATGTTAACAAGCAGTTTAAACACATGCTGTAATCTGGTTTGTTTTGCATTACCATGATGTGTGAATGTATTATGTTTTATTTATTATGTATATACGTTTAAATTCCGCTTGAATCTGGATACTGTATATAATCACCACCAAATAATAAAGATAAATGATGCATCCCAGTACATGCATATAAAACAGAAATAGAATAAACATTTTCCGAACAAAATCTTACATAGATTTATCTGTCAACCTGATCAAAGGCTTGGAGCAAATATCCAAGTTTTAATGCCTGACAAAATATCAGGATCGTTGAGGAAATACTTTTGTAGAGGGCTGCCCACATAACAGAGGAAGCATAATAACTAATAACTGTAGCTTGTAACCAGTGGGCTGTAGATTAGAATGGTATAAATAGTAAATTCTATAAGGTTGGGTAGGAACTTTAAACCTAGATCGAGTTATTAATTGGGACAGGCTGTTTGCTTAGGAACACTTTGCTTTTATTGAAGAAATTACAGGAAATACGGCAGTGAAGCAAGGAAGTCACTAATGCATGGGCCCAGAACTTTAGTTTCCCCTTTTGTGATTTTGTTTTGAATTAAAGTAGTTGTAATCACGTTTTCTCCTTATGGGCCATATATTGCCTGCTTCTGTGTTTGCCTCATAACATTCTGTGAAGCCATAGCCATGTCTGAACAGAAAAAATGTCTGTTTGTGCAAAGCAGTGTATTCATAAAGATTTTGTATTCATAAGTTTTGTAGCTTTGGGGAAAATTATTTTTAAGCAAAGGTGATACTAGGTATGTTAAGACAGGCTTTTTGTCCAAGTGAGTGATAATAAAATTACATAATATAAAATGTCCATGTATTATTGAATCCAATGTTACATTAGGATAGAATCTCAGGAATTATTTTCTACTATTTACTTTAGTATGTTTAAGATTAAGTAAGAATAATATAAACATAAAGTAGTTGATATATGTACAAAAGCAGTTCATTTGTATAGTTTAGAATTATACAACTATTCAAAAGTAAATTTAATGCTCTTGTATTTAAATTTTCATTTACTTTTTAAATCTATTTTAAAAAATATATTAGGATAATTTGTATATGAGGGGTGAGGGGAACCAGCAAAAAAAATTCATATCTAGCATGGCTATACTTCGGTATAGATATCTTGATAATTTTTTTAAAAAAATTATTTAGACTTCTATACCGCTTCATAGTGCTATACAGCCCTCTCTAAGCGGTTTTACAAAGTTAGCATATTGCATGTTAGCATATAGCCCCCAACAATCTGGGTCCTCATTTTACCTACCTCGGAAGGATGGAAGGCTGAGTCAACCCTGAGCCGATGAGATTTGATCTGCTGAACTGCTGAACTACAGTCAGCTGAAGTGGCTGCAGTACTGCACTCTAACCACTGCGCCACCTTGGCTCTCTAAGATGTTAACCGATAAGAGAATGACCTGGGATAGAATTTAACTACAGCCAACTAATTTACTCTAACAAGCCAGACTATTAGTGGTAATCTTTTGATTTTAGTTAAAATCTTTAGTTTTCAATTAACTTCAATATTGTATGATGAACAAACAGAAGCTTTGTTGTTATTTTTAATTTGTAGTTGGGGAAATGATCAAATTGTAGTTTTAAATCTGTAGGGTTCTTTCTAGTATAGTTTAAATAAATAGCAGTTTACCTAGGTTCAGATGTTACAGCAGTTGGAAAGCATGAAAATGTGAGTAGATAAATAGGTACTGCTTTGGTGGAAAGGTTACTGTGTTTCTGTATTTTCATGCTGCCCACATGATGACATGGCAGCCTTACTCAAAAGAAAGCATACCAATAAATGTATGACAGTCCTGTCCCTCCCCGCCAGGACACAATCAGATCTTAAAGGGCCTTCCAAAACCCCAGGTGAATGAGGGCTTCTGGAGAGGGGGGTGTTGTTCCAGAGAATAGAGGCACTTGTTTTCTCAGTCCTGCAGGGTAACGTTTAATTGAGGGACCCGGAACGTATCTATTCTGCTTGACTGTACTAGGCGGGAAGAAATTATTGGAGATGGACAATCCAGATAATGAGGCCCTGTGCCATCAATGGCTGGTTTTCTAAATTTTATTTTATTTTCTATGATATTGTTATGCTGGTTAAAAGCTATAGTAATTATAAAAATGCTGGTTTTATAATGTCATTTGAATCTAAATGTACACTAAGAAGTTATTATTAAGCAACTAATAGTAGAAAATAAAATGCAAGATTCTTGTACAGTATTCTGGAATGCATTCTGTTCTAATGCTTTAGTTTGTAGCAAATTGTTCTTATTCATTTCAGATGTTACAATTCTTGTACAGTGTGGATTTACTTTTTAAATAAAGATACTTAAAGAAAAAGCATATTGGTAGCATAAAAGAAGACCTAAACTTGCATTCCATTAATCTGCAGTACAGGAGCTCCGGGTTTTAGTTTGTTTCTTTTTATAGTGCTCTCACTACAGAGCAAATCATTTTAAAATTATATGTTTTTCAAAACAGGCTTGTTTGGTTGTGAGTCACTTGTTGCAGTAAAACATTTTTTTAAAAGTGGTATCGTACAAATTCCTTATATAAGCCTAAGAACTTATTTAGATCCTGCCCATAGATTTTTCCCATTAATTGTGAAAAAATGTAAAAAAATTAGACAAAAACTACTCCATTGTAAAAATATAATTTATTTAATTAATTAATTAATTAACAATTAATTTTTGAAACATAGGCCAAATAATGGAATTTAATTTCAGATGCATAAAAGGATAATATTTAAAATATCCTTTATTCAAGAAAATTATGTAACTTAATACTGAATGCTGTATACTCAAATATTAATTTTCAGGTTGTGTTTCCATGCAAGATAGAAGGTATTTTTTTTTATTTGATTTATATGCCACCCTTCTCCGGAGACTCAGGGTGGCTTACAATGCATTAAGCAATAGCCTTCATACTTTGGTATATTTTATACAAAGCCAGCTTATTGCCCCCACAAACTGGGTCCTCATTTTACCTACCTTAGAAAGGATGGAAGG
>JANHZT010007524.1:39445-49900 GCA_032468215.1 Stegonotus admiraltiensis | reverse complement strand
CTACAAATCTGTACCCTTTGGTGCCTGACTCATACCCCATGAATCTCAACCTCCTTGATACCTTGTCCCCTTTTCTGCATAGCTGTTTGGGTATATGAACATCAGCTGTGACCCCGAATATGTGTAGATGTGCCATCTGTGGTTTTCTTTGGTACATTAACTTGTATGGAGTTTTGTCTAATATGCTTGACCATAGCCTGTTTAAAGTGCAATTGGAATATATGAGTGCTTCTGACCAGAAGTGTTGTCTTAACCCTGAGTCCTCTAGAGTGCACCTTGTCATGGTTTGTAAAGTTGAGTTTCTCTGTTCTGCAACCCCATTCTGAAAGGCTGAAAATGGCGAAGAGGTGAGGTGCATTATACCGTGTGACCTCAACCAGTGAGTGAAATCTTTAGAGAGAAATTCTGACCCTTGATCAGTCATTATCTGTTTGAGCTTTGTATCGTTTTGTGTTTAGTTCCAGGTCCTATAAATTCAAAATTGAAATTGAAAACACAGTTCCAAGAAGGGAAAATGAAAATAATCAAAAGACTAAAAAGTAACAATATGAAAATAGATGGAATGAGCTTGGAATGTTTATTCTTAAGAAAGGAAGATTGAGGGGTAATATGATAGCCTTCTTCATATATTCTTAATAATTTACACACAGCAAGACCTGTTCTTTTTTGTTTCAGATGTCAGGAACTAGAATGGATTTAATTAAAAGAAGCAGATTCTAACTGAATGTTAGAAAAACTTATTAAAAGTATTAATGTTCAGTAGCTGAATCAATTATCCCAAAATGTGATAGGCTGCATTTCATCAAATGTGTTCAAATAGAGGCTAGACACACTATAGCTATTTGTGTGGGATAGGTTTTTTTTATTCCTTCACTGAGCAATGGATTGGATTGGATTGGATTGGATTGGATAAATAGCCTCTTCTATCTTTATACTTTTTTGATTCTGAATTCTGATGCAGTGTATCTCAGTCTCAGCAGCTTTAAGATGTGTGGATTTCAATTCCTGGAACTGGAGTTAAAGTCCACACATTTTAAAGTTGCTAAGGTTGAGAAACTCTGGTCTAGGGATCCATTTAGACATATTCAGTGGTACTTCCACTCCAGTAGTGGGTTTCAATTTAGTTTGCTACCTGTTTGCTCGTGCATGTGTGTGCACTCGCATGCTGCCTCTGCGCATGCACAGAAGCATCCGGGCAGGTGGGCAGTAGCCACCACTGCTACTGGTAGAAATGCACTGTTCCACTCTCCTTACAGGATTGCTAAACTCAGAAGCCCAGGAAGTTCTTTCAAGGCCAACTCCTTTGGGATTAGTTCTGATGCCCTTTCAGTGACCAAAAACTAGTCCCCTCTTCATTGGGGACTCTTACAATTTCTAAAAATCATGTTATGATCTTCTAATCACATTTTTTTAAAAAAATATTCCTTATGTGAAAGATACCATGGAACATTTATATTGAAATATTATAAAGACTTCAAAGTCTTTAAACCAAACTGAACAGAGAAATATAGAGGCGACAGTTACTCAAACAAATGGGTAGATGGTATATTGGCACTTCACTATTAAAAATCAAAATAGTGATGGTAATCTGTTTTCAAATATGAAATTATTCAGAACAATTCAATAAGGTCTTTTAACCACACCCCTTCCATGACAATTCTGTTTCCTGAAATGATACTTAAAGTAATATTTCATCCATCCCTGTATAATCAGCAGCATAAAAATTCATTGAGTAATACAAGGGGAATTACCAAACCAAGTTTCATTTTACTGACAATAAGAGAGCAATCAGACTTTCTTCAGAGGAAGATGAATAAGAGTAATTAAAATTAAATTTGACAGTTCCATCCATGACTTCATCTCTTTTCTCCTTGTTGCTATAATGTCACTGACAGAGAGGTCTCTTGATTTCTCACAGCTAACACGGCATAACAAGTAGGGAAAAATGTACAGGGAACAAGTTGTGATTAATCTCAGATTAAATATAAGGTAAATTTAAAGTAGCCTTGGACAGATGCTGGCTATGAGCTAAAGGGCCATAAGAAGGATCAGTTTTTACTTATATGGAAGACCATTAGTCCAAGAATACTACCTAGGTAGGTTGATGAAGTCATCACAGTGTGAGCATGTCAAGGTACCTATTCAGGGTTTCAGATTAACTGAATATATCTTTTATCCAATTACAAGGAGATTACAATAAGATTATGGAACACAATGGGAACAGTTATAAGGGATGTTTGTCTCACTATGTATAAAGGTTTGTCTCACCGATGAAGTGAGACTCTGATTTACATGCAGAGATAACCACGGAACAGATGGCAAAGAGTTTCAGGGCCAAGGAATGAACAATCAAAAATCCATTGGCTCAATAAGATGAAAGGATGAAATCCTAGATCTGAATCTTGACCCTGATATATATACACGATTGGCTATCTGTTGCTGTTAGATAATGTATATGGCTTCCTAATTCCAATTAATGCGTTTATTTAGCTTTCACAACATGCTTTAGGAATATGAAGCTGAGAGAATGAGACATTTTTTAAAAAAAATCATGCCTAGTACGAAGTGTTGATACAATACACTAAAGCAATGTCATCTCTGTGCCTAGGGCAAATCCTAGAAAGATAAGTCCATTTATTCAGTCATTATAAAGACAGGAAAAGTCTTGAAAAGGTTTTTATACTGCAAGAAACAGAGGCAGGAAAAGCAGGGTTGGTAAAAGGTGCCATCAGACATTTGTGAGGCAAGCAATGCAGCACATACACAGGTGCATACTGTCCATAATGTGGACAGTGATATGCTGTCCTTTTCTGAATTAAACAGTAGGCTATGGAGCAGAACAATCCTGGCCTACAAATGCCTGAAGTGAACTCTATAAGTATGTCATTGTTGAATGTGAATGAGGACAAATTGGACAATCATTGGGGAAGGTTCAAATGTTTCAATTAACAATAAAAATGGTAAAAAATAAAGTCTTAGCTTTACCTGTGTTACTGATTATCACATCGTCATCTCATCAAACCAGTCCTCACAACAAGTTTTTGCAGGTGTGGCAGAACAGCTTTTGCAGGTGTTGTAAGATTATCCTGATTTATTTTGGTCCTTTATATACTCACTATGCTTCTGCTTAGAACCATACATACTAATAACTCTATATATGTGTAAATCCATCTTTCTTACTTTTGACCTAATTCAAGTACTTAGGTACTTTACACAGGAGTCATGTTTGTACAGAATGACACTACTGAGATAATCATAAACGCTTTGCTTTAATTAGCAGCCTTAAATACATTTGACATTGTGAGCTACTAAACCATTTATTGATTTCAATATGGACGAAAAGGGCCCATGGTTTTAAATTAAAATATGCCTAATTAGGTAGATTAGCATAGACATCTTCATGAAGCTTTCATAAAAAGAAAATTTGCACTCCTGTAATTAAATAGAACCAAGAAGAAGTCACAGAAATGAGTAATTCTGTAAAGAGCTGGATATTAAATTCATAAAAGGATCAAAGCAATGGGAAAGACAAAAAATATTAAAAAGAACCCACATCTTTTAATAAGAGCATTTATTATTACAATACATTTAACTGCAATGGATTTACATGTACTTCTCTTCAATATAGAAGCTTCTCAAATTCAGGTGGATCTGCTCACATATAACACTGTATATACTGCAGGTTTAAATAGTTATTTTTGTTGTGTACATCATCCCCAACCATCAAAGTGCAGAATAGAGGAGGAATTCCTTGTTACCTTTCTCCATGTCTCTCCTGCTGTCACTATATCCATAAAGGGGTTAAAATTGCAATAATCAAGAACCCTTGGATGGAACAGTCCATTGTTTTGTTTCCAGAAGCTCTTTACTTTCTATAGATATAGAAGATATACAGATATAAATAATTGCCTGTTGCATATATCTTTCTTTCTTTCTCCCTTGGTTTTCTTTTGTCCCATTTTCTTATTTTTTCATGTTTGCTAGAAGCCTAAAAGTATGGGGAGAATATTTGGGAGAAAGCAGTCCGGTCATTAGCAATATAAGACATTATACACTATTTAGCATATTAAATTGACAGCATGGAATTTACAAACCTGATTCAGTATTGAGACAATATAAGATCTCCAAGATGTTCAACTCCCCACTTTACTGCTGCATTCTAAACGAAGTGTAATTTTTAGACCACTTTCAAAAGTTGTCTGATGAATAACATTATAATAGTGCCAGTTTGATGGGTGTGCTGCATACTAAAATGAATAAGCCTTAGGAGCTGCTTCTCTATTTGTATTGTAGTAATAGAGGAACAATCAACCCACATGCTGTTTAGCCATATATAATTGGTGGCAAGATGGGCTCCTTCCCCTCCCCTTTGGCTAAGGAAACAGATGTGTCCCTATTTGAAAAAGTAATCTGAATTCAATAACTTATGTATTGACAACTCAAGTTGGCATTATTGTAATGTGCTCGTCATAGGACAACAATTTTTGAGCAATTCTTTGGAGATTTCTTAGAATATGACATAAGCTTGCATTGATGCTTCTTAATTTCAGCAAGTGTATAGTTTCTTCTTTCGAATTGTAGAAATAAAGGATTCATTGAATGTAGCTTGTATGTAAATATGCTGTTTTGAGCTTTGCATTATGCAAATAGCATTAAAGAAAATTATATTTAGTACGAGATGGAATCACTAAATCAGTTAATAATAAAACTCTACATATCTATAGCCTTGTGCCTGGCTACTGAAAAGGGATATATTATGTCCTGCAATAAACACTGCTATGGTCTCTAACAAATTAAACATGGGAAAAATAAATTATTTATTTAAACTCTAGACATTTGGACAAAGTATATTTTATGATAACACTGTTTTCTGGGAAGCTGGCCATTTCTTCAAATTTTGTTGTAAACATGGAGAAAACCACAGGTTTTCAATGAATATATTATGCAAAAAGGTACATTAATTACCATTTGTATTCAAAAGTTTTCTAGATCTTGTGATTTATTATTAGATTGTCCTTAAAATTAAGCAGGTACCTTTGGTACCTTAAAAAATTAATTTCTAACATTTTGCAAAATGGAAGCAATTTTGAATGAGATCAGCAAGAGCTTCTTTCTACTCTTTAATACAGAAAGCCTTCCCTTTTCTGCCACCCTTAGGTTCAGAAACCATAGCTATTGGTGATTTGTAGTTTTGTACTTGTAAATGCAGAAGATCCTGAACAGTTATGAAGTGTGACAAATAATGATCCACAGTGTTTTGCATCCCTCTCCCTATTGCTATTTTACATCAGGTTGATGAATTTCAGGCCCTAGCAAACAGCAACAATTACAAAGTAAGTATCACAAATGAAAAGTTTGCCCACACCTCAGTTGATCGTTTTCATATGAAATAAAGTCTCTCAAGTCAAACCTAAGGCCTGGTTACTATATGGATATCTCAGTGTTGTTTCCTAGCAACAATACAGAAGTGGTTTGTTTATTATTGTCTTTGAGATATATTTTTTTCAACTTCCTAAGCTAATCCTGACATTTTCAGGTGGTTTGCCGTACAAGAATTAATCTACACGTATGAGTTTGGAGCAGAGCTAGTAAAGAACATAATGCTGGCACAAAAAAATCCTTCATACATTCACTTAGTATTTGCAGCAAATTTCTGGAAATAGTTTAATAACTCTACACAATAGCTTCTATAGAAGACAATTTTTCAGTTACTGTTTCATGCCCTATCATTATTTAAAAGAAGATTAACTAATGTATCCTTTTGACTGAGGAATGAATTCCCATATTAATCCTGAAGAGACCTAACAACATACATAGAAAATGGCAGCTCTTTTGGGTCATGCTTGGCCTTTTAGTGAAATGCCAGGAATCTAATTTCCAAAGTAGGTTAGAAGTACAAAAATTATTTTAATATATTTCATATAGAATATGGAATATGGAAACATTTGGAGGCACACCCAAGGCTTTCTGATGTCACATATAATCCTGGATATTCAGGTTGTACACTTTACTCTAGTTACTGTAACTGTAATAAGAGCTACTTTTTCAACTGTTGTACAAAGACAGCATCCTTTTTGAAAAAAATGAATTGACTTATAGCTGTGACTGTGCTAGCAGGGCTGAACTATTTGTGACAGAGATTGGCCCCTTGTAAATTTTATAGATATTGAAATTTTTCATTATTTGTGTTTATACATTTCTATGCAGGCCTGTAGCAAAGAGAATGGATTGCAATTTTTAGAATATCTTCAAATTGGCCATAAGTGAAAAATGGTACTGCAGAAATATAGCAATATTGCAATATCAAAGATATATTTAAAATTACCCCATAAAGCTAGTACCTTAGGGTGCTCCCTTTTTTCCCCCCTTCATCCTTCACTCATTCACTCTACCTAAGCTTCTAATTATAGTGTAAGCAACTACACTTGCAAATTTTTGTTGTGGCTAACTGTATAAAAAGCTGTTTTGCAGGACATTCCATGCTGATGTTTACATTATGATTCATGCTTTTTTCATGAGGTGGTTGTATAATGGTAGATTATTTATGCTCTGATATTTATGGCACATTTTGTCCTAAAAGCCTTTGGGAAAAAATTGTAGGAATTGACATACTTGCTAGGTAATCATATCATTAAAAATAGATGGCAAATATGTTTCACAGCATTATAGGTTTTCAACTATGCTAAGAGCATTTTACCCTTTGTGAGAATCAGAGATTGGCACATAAAGCTTTTGGGAAGCAAATTGTCTGAGGCTGTAAGCACATTTATTTAGCTGTAAATCCCTCTGAAAATCAATTTATTTTAAAATTGTGTGCAATATTGTAAATGGATAATGCAGAAGATAAAACAATGGGGATTTTCAATTATTTTCTAGATTTTCTATTTTATGGGGATCAAATATTTGATTTAACTTGCACAAAGGTACATTGTAGATTGCATAAATTTAACAACTTCAAGAACCATATTTGCCTTAATGGATAATCTTTTTCACATTACTGTAATTTTCAGCACCTTTTAAATAAGATTTTGAGTCACTGGGATTGCCAAACAAACATGTTTTTATTTATTTATTTGTTCAATTTGTATGCCGCCTTTCTCTAAAGACTCAAGGCGAAAGCTATTGTTGATTAGCTTTCCTTTTAGTAAAGTTAAAGTTTGCATTTCTGGATAAATATTGCTTTTTCATTATTTCATGAATAGCAATAGAACACATTTAGAGAATAACTGTAGCATCCAATCACTGAGTTTCCATGATAAAAAGTTGAATAATGTGGAATTTAAAAAACTAGCTACTATATATCATGTGAAAACAGGTCATTTCCCTTAGTCATCCTAGTGATTTATTTGTTTAGGCACAACATGTTATATTAACATAAAAAGAAATAAATTAATATAGAAACAGGTCCTCCCACCCTTTTTTTTAAAGGATTATGTGTGTTGTGCAATTGCAGTCAGTTGGTAATAAAGCATTCCTAGCAAATTGAGAACTCTGGCTTTCTTTATTCCTTGCAAGTTTTCTGTGGTTTATACATACTTTGTAAAAAAAAAATAAAAAGTGGAAAAATACACTATGTATTATGTAACAATTACTTGCAATCTTAATATTGGAATTAAGTTATTTCTCCTCTCTTCCACTCACATTGTAACTGATTACTGCAGAATATTTTAAATTGTTTCTGAAATTTAGTTTAATATTTGATAAACATTTTCATTGTATCTGCTAAAATGTTATATTTTATAACATTTTATATACAGTAGCTAAAAATGATCTTTTTGTACTAAGTGGTAAGATTCTATCTTATTCAAGAGCAATTTCTTTTGTAAATTGTATTTTGGAAACACAAAATGCTAATAATGCGATTTAACTTGCAACTTCATGTTGCTGGATTCTATCAGTAGGAGTGTACAACATAACTGAAAGTAGAATTCAAAAAGATTTGGAAGTACATAAAGTTTAATGGTGTTTGTGTGTACCTTTGCAACAGTTTTGAAAACTGGTCACTGCCTGCAAATGGTTTTGAAGGGAGCCATACAAATCATTGAAATATAAATGAAATAACTAAATCATACATAATAAAGGTAAAGAATCTATTCTCAGTGTTATGCTCTTCAGATGAATTAAACTAAAAACTCAAGACTGTTTGCTTGGGACTCACAGAGAAGCATGTGGGGTAGATTATTGCCCTGAAGGTCCTGCCCCCACCTTTTAATTCACTTTTAATGCTGGGTTTTAATCATCTTTGCCTCTTTTAAATTTTACATACACTGTTTTATATTTTAGGATTTTATTTATTCAGAGTCCCTCTGGGAGGGAAACAGGCAGTTTCTAAATTTGATAAATAAGTAAAACCTTCTAAATATCTTAGTCACTAACCTCAATGAATATAGAGGGCAAGGAAAGGCTGACTGACCAAGTCAGTTCATTGAACACTGCACCCCTGATGTACATCTATGTTAGGGAAATCAAAGTTTGGCTTTTTAATTTTAAAAAGCACAGGAGCATTGCCTAAAACCAAACAAACAACAGAACAGGTTCCTGCCAAGCAGTGGAATCAGGACATAGCTCCAAATAAAACAACATCTGCTAGGGACTGTGATAGTCTCATCAGTAGAAGTTGCTCCAATAAACGGTATCATCATCCCTCCACTATGTCAGTGTTAAAAGAAGGCAGCCTGGTCTAGAGAGATAATGGATTCATCACTGAAAGCCTGCATTATACTTACAGGTGCTCTTATCAATCAGCCACTCACATGTGGAATAGAAGGTTTCACTTGAGAACAATGCATATCACAGTCACAAAGCCTACACTGTGAAAAACTTACAGTAAAATAACCAGGGAAATTGAAGCAAGGTGAATGGACTCAGGAAGGGCTAAAAGCAATAAGCAGACATTTTAGCTTAATGGTCAACTGTCCAAAAAGCTCATTTTAAAACAACAACAAAAATCTGGCTTACTTAGTGTAATATGTTTTCCAAAGCAGGGAGAAGGGAAATGATTAATGATTAAATGATATAAGGCAATGTTTCTCAACCTTTTCAATGTTGTCAACTTCCTGAATTCCCCAGACATCACAATATAGATATAGAATATAAAATGGAGTTTTAGGAGATATGGCTATGATTTGAACATATGAGAGACACCTGAAAAAAGTTGTGCGCTTTTGCTATTAGAAAACATTGATTAGAGTTCATTAAGCCTCCTACCTAACTTTTCTCAAGCCAAACCTTGAAAGGAGATGTCCTTCTGAATGTTTGCTCCCTTGCCCCCAATCAGTAATCAGTGAAATCAGTGAAATCATTTAGTTATAAATATTTCCATTCTCCTGTTCCCTTAAAAGAGTTTGTAGAACAGATTACATAAAATCAAGGAAAACCAGAAAAATGTGTACTGCAGACATGTAGCCCTGAAATAAATTACAAAAAGAAAAATTAATTGGAAAACACACATGCATTCCCAAACACACAAACATACACATACAGCAAACTGGGATCTTGCCGCTTGGCACTAACTTATTCTAAAATATAGAAACATTTTTAGTGTGAACTAGAGAACATGAGGAAGAAAAATGTATCTCAGCAGATGGCATCCTCTAACTAGCCAGACCATGTCTCTCTTTGGAAGATAAATAAGATACAGCCTGATTAATACTGAAAGTCTCCAATGAATACCAAGGCCCCCAAACTACATGTATCTGAGAAATACATGCAGAACAAGTATATTGAGGAGTGAAACTAGAATTTAGTTTTCTAGACATTGAATAAGGAAATATATATATAATAATTGCATAATATATGCATACATATGGAAGAATAATGAAATTCAGTGAAAGATTGCTTTATAAAATTGCAGAAATAGCAAAGTTGAGCAGTTTGGTTAGGAAGAAAAGACTGAAATTTTATATGGACTTTTTACTGAAAAAAGAAAAGACTGAATTGAAGATTTATTCATCTGGGAATTAAAAAGGGAATTCATTTGGAAATTAAAAACAAGGAAAGGGAAAGAATAAAATGATACTACTTGGCAGGAAGAAGGATAGAAATCATAATTCTATATCTTCTTTTTTCCTTAACTTTTCTTTGATTCTTTGTACTTTTATTACATTTATTAATTCTAATAATATTTTTTAAAGTCAGAATAAATGTTGACATGCAATCACCTTGTGTTTCCTCCTCCTATCCCACACCAATTTAACTCTTTTATCAGTTTAGCAACTCCACTAATACCAGGAAGTGCGATATATCTCACACAAGTATGTCTTTTAATAAAATGTGTTAATTTATTATTATAATAATTATTATAATTTTATTTATATACTGCCCTTCTCCTGAAGGACTCAGGGCGGTGTACAGCCAAAGTAAAATACAGAAAATATGGAAGTTAAGAACAATTAAAATAAATTAAATATTTGGCCCACAATTTAAAACCAACCCCAATACAATTAAAACCCCAAT
>JANHZT010007524.1:26053-39345 GCA_032468215.1 Stegonotus admiraltiensis | reverse complement strand
TTTGTATTTTTTCCCTTCCCATGTAACCAGGATCCCTTCTGGTATTAACCACCTGAAAGTTATTTTGTGTCTATTCAGTTTATTAGTTAAGGATTGAAATTGTTGTCTCTGGTTCCTGATTCTTTTAGGTATCTGTTTTAAAATAATAATTTCCTTGCCTTTGTATGTCAGTGATGTCTTGACAATTTAAAAAAAAAATAATTTAAAGATTCAGAACCTAGGCAAGTTTCTTTTCCTTTTTCTACTTACATTTTTTTCAGAACATGTTGGTAGAAAGAAAGAAGAAAAAATAAGTAGTTTTTGACTACTTATAATGTAATGTAAATAATATAATGTAAAAACAAAAGGGAAGGAATATTAAAATAGAATACAGATGAACAATAATAACACAACAATGCAAAATAAAGGGAAATATAGATATATCATACAGCTCGTAGGATGCTCTTCAAGTTCTTTTAAGATAATTTATATTTCTTTAAACTTATTATATACTATGTATAAAAGAGAAGACAGGCAAGATGAAAATAAGTAAAGGGGTAATTTTAGCACGCAAAGTTTAAAATATTTTGGCTGCAGTTTTTTTTCCCCTTCTTCCCTCCATTTTTTATGTCTTGTCCCTGGCAACTTGTGCCTTAATGAATATGCCCTTCAGTTTAGGAAAGATTTTCACATTTTGTAAAATTCTTTAAGATTAACCACTCACCCTACAGCTTTCTACTAGAAGTGACATCAATGGTGTAAATAGCAGCGAAAGAACTTACTGGCCAAGATAGGAAATAGATTCTAAACATGGTGAAGGTTTGTTCTGAGTATCAAGACTCTTTCTGTATAGATAGTCTTAGACTAATAACCATTCATTTAATATTGGCTCAAAGTTATGACATCCTCAGAAAAAAATGATGTACAATCTGTCATTAAAGTTATGATTATTGCACCAGCCCTGCAGTCACGTAGTTGCAATTTGGGCACTTGGCACTTGGCTCACATTTACAATGGTTGCAATGTCTTGTGTTCATATGATCATGATTTCCATCTTTCCACCTGATTTCCAATGAGCAAAATCATTTGAGAAAACTAGATTTATTTAACAACTGTAAGATTCACTTATTAACCATTTATTTATCTTAGTTGCTGCAAGAATAGTTGTAAAACAGTTCTGGTCACATGTTGACTCACTTAATGACTAGTAACTGAAATTCTGGTCCCAACTGCGATTCTAAAACAAGGACTACCTCTATTTAAGAAGTGGTATCCAATCCATATGGTGCATTGCCCCGGATGAATTCAATGCTGGATACTTTTTTTTAAAGGCCCAGTTCAATAAAATGTCATGTATTCACAATGATAATTACAAAATTATTATTTTTTATTATTATCCCAGATAGATGATGTGTTGATGCACTTTTCTTTATGTCTTGTCAATTTTTAAAAAAATATTTAAAGATTCAAAACTTAGGCAAGGTTCTTTCTTTTTCTAATTACATTTGTTTCAAAACAGTTTGTATCACAAAAAAAATATAAACTTTAAAAATGGGAAGTTATATATTTAAATTTCTGTTCCGTAACCATTCAGTTACATCTGTAGCAGATTTTGCTTAATAGAATTTTTGGATATATTTTTTTTCTGCATAATCACCATGGTTGAATTTGTTTTCCTCTCAGTGTTATTATAGTTATTTTCCTAAAAAGTGCAACATATTCACAGTCCATGAAGAATAATATTAGATTATGTTAGGCATGTTGTCAGACTTGGTTTATTAAACTGTTATTAATGTGTGACATTAAGGCACATATGATTCTTTGAACACATGAAGTTGAGCCAAATAACCTGCAAAATATGGCAGTTTTTCCTTCACAGTTGTCTATGTAAGAATTGGAAGCAAAGTTAAAAACTGAAAATAACAAATTTAGAAACTTTCAATTCTGAAGTCAGTGCAGCTTATACATAACAAAGCTGTTATAAAATTACATTTGAAGAAATATCAAATTAGATATGTTGGACTGAATATTGATGGGGGGATGAGCATTTTTTTCCAGAAAAAATATATTCTGAGATCGTTTAACCAAATGTTCTGAGATAGTTTGATGCAATCTAAAATATACCCACAAAATAAGTTCTTTCACAAGGACTATCGAGGAACAACTATGTATATATAATAAAAACTGAAGTGTACTTCTTTCTGTCATCGTATTAAGTTCTCTGTTTTTATATTTAGCACTTGAATTGCAATTCCATATTTTAGAAAGGTAGAAGCTGTTTCAAAAGCCTTATGACCTTTATGGCTTTAAAAAAACCTTCTTTGATATATATTTTCCATTGAATTAGATTCTCAAGCACTAGTATCAGCAGGCAACTAATCTCTGTGGCAGTCTGCCCTCTTATTGCTTTTTCTTAATTGTGCCATTTACAAACTGATGCTGTAAGCCACAAATTAAGGATAGTAAATGAACTGGAAAAAATTGAACCACCATCCAAACTGGTACAATAATTTCAACATTAAAAATAATCATTTTGCTGGGACCAGCAATAACATGTTAAATTGTAATGGCTGGAAATCTAGTAGCACTGCAATAAAATCAGCCCTTGCATGAATTCTTTATTGTTAACTGAATTTTGAGAAGAAAAAAGTGTCGTTTGAGTAATTGTTATGATTATATTGCTTTTAATTACATACAACAAAGTAACTTGAGGAAATAATGTAGCCTTTTCAAGACATACAAAGGATTTAGTGAGTTCCTGACTGTGATAATACTAGTGAGCTGAGAGAAGCTTAAGTTCTAAATTTCCTTTCAGTAACTCAACGGTGATTTTATTTACATATCTCAAATTTATTGGAAATGTCTCTTAAAAAGAGACTCTTAAAAAGCTATAAATTATACTTCTAATACACTTCTTTATTAGCTTGTAATTCCAGGTTTTGTTTGCAGGTGAGTAACTGTGACGGTCATTTATTTATATTTGTATAGATAAGTAGCATTCCTTAATGACTTAATTTTCTTGAGATATATTTTTAACTTATTTTCATTTAATTCTTCTACAGAAGAATTCTACACTTCTTCTACACTTCTACAGAAGCGATCAGAAAAATACTCCTAAATAAAAGTGGATTTTATGTATTATTAGGCTAATTTCATTTAAGAGATATGAATTGTCATTTAAAATACTTAGTGGTAAGGGTGGAAAAAGTTTTTTTCCCTTTTGTGTTTCATGACATGAAAAAACAAAAATTGCAAAAAAGAAGGAAGGAAGCTTACTAAGATTCATCAGTGATGAAAAACTAAAACTAACATTTATTTAAGTGAGAACAAGTATATTACACTTTGTCCAAAAGATGCTCCTGAAGATAAAGTTGGAATTACTGATTACAAGAATACAGAAAATTATTTAATTTTATTAGACAGTAAACTAATGCTATTCATTTGTCACTGTAGGAACTTGTGCAGTGATCTCATTGTTCTTTCCCTACGTAGTGTATTATACTTGTTTTTTTTTAATTGCACTCATTTCTTTTCTTTGTTATGCCATGCCATTTAAAATTATCCTCTTTTGGCATCTGTTTCAATTCCATGCTTTATTATCAGAATAGATACCAACATGCATTTATTTGTAATCATAGATAAAAGTTCCATGTGATGCGTAATACAGCAACATAGATAATAGTTTAAAACAATTGTGTTAAAATTATAAAAGAGAAAACTAATACAAACCTGATCTATCAAATCTTTAAACCCCAAGTTTTCTTACAGCTATCGTGACTGAGAAAATTTTTGCAACATTTTTAGAGATTTCTGGAGAATTATTCATTAGCAGAAGCAATACATTATCTTCCTTGCAGCAGTCTTGTAGAGCTGGGGGCTTGTATGGGAGATGGGGGCCATATTAATTCAGAGGGCCATCTATGGTATAATGGAGCTCAACAAAATGTGAAATGGCCTTTGCACAAGGGCAAATGTGACCTTGTTAGTCTTCCATTACTTGACAAATATGGCTACATAGTAATATAATAAAGGGAGGGAAGTAAAAGAATAGAATAGAAAAAAAATCCTGTCAAGTATCAGCACTCTTCTGTGTGAAATGGAAATGATGTTATATAAGTAATTAAGAATCAAAAATTGTATATTCATAATAGTCATATTACATTACAGAAAAGCTCCACCCTAGTCGAGAGGTTTGATTATAAGTTCAGATTTCTGTAAATCTAAATCTAGCATGTACTCCTTAGATTCTTGTATAGCTTTCCATGCCCCATTATTAGCATAAATTGAGCCAAGGATTCACAATAGGAAAAATGTTTGACTGAGGAGTCCAGCTTACAGAGGAGAATTAAAAGAGTTAAATATTTCTCCATACCCCTCCACCCCCAAAAAAAATTATTTTAACTAATATTTCAAGTGATTGACCCTTGCAAGTATCTCTACTGATATACAGCTAAGTTTCATTTTCAGGGTGGTATTTGATATGCAATGAGAGAGTGAAACATTTTTCTTAAAAACCTGGACTGAATTGCCTGCAAATCTTCTACTATTTCAAAAGTGTGCACTGTAAAGCACAATACTTAAACCTTTGCCCCCTGAATAGCAGGATTGTAATAGAGATACAGCTATTTTCATGATAGTTGCACACCTAAGTATAGCCCTGAAGTTTTTTTTTATACATGAGGAAAATGGATCACTTTCTTGTCAATTTAACTGTGTGGCTCCGTAAAGATGCCTATATGCTAATCAGATTATATCAAGTGTAACTGAGGTCCCTGCTTGCCCTGTAATGAGAAAATAAGGATGTATTTTGCCTCTACACTATTTCATTATGGCTTTATTACTTTAGTAAAAGGCTTTCTTATACAGGTTGGTCTTTGATGAAGTTTACAAGCTTTAGTTGATTACTAGAAATTAATTATAGTAAAACTAAGAACTCTTGTTAGTAGCTTCAGTAAATAGAAAATTAATGATAACCACATTGAGTAAATTAAGATCTTTATTCAAGATTTTTTTTTCAGTGATTGAGAGGAGCAAACAGTTTTATCTTAAAATAATTAAACTATTCAACTTTGTAAGCATTACAGGAAGCCATGATTTTCTCTTGCTGTCTGCACTAAAGAAAGCACTAAATGGTTGCTGTGATAATTACAAAGGCAATTGATAGAAAAGAATGATAAACGTCTTCATGTTTAAATAGAAGGTAACTATCAATTACAATTTAAAATAAAATTCCCATCTAAGTTTAGGAAGTTAGAAGCAGTATTGTGCTTATTCAAGTATTTAAGAACAAAATATAGCTACCCATTCACTAAAAGGAAGATATGAAAATAAGACTAGAACTGAAGAACCACTATTTTATTCATGTTATTAACTCAGTAACTGCAGATGAGCAGTGAAGAAAAACACACGGGACAATTCTTTTCTGAAGGTCTCTGGGTAAAGATCAGATGGTCATTTCCATCTTGTTTAGGCAGCCAACCAAATGCTAATATGATCTATAACTCTAATTCAGGAGTCTCTGATCACCTATCTGAATTTGCCAAGATTTGCTGAGGCAAAGCTTTCCAAAGTATACGGACCCCTTTGAGTCGTGCATAAATGAAGCGTGGGCACTTCACGTAGACAACTCAATTTCTCTCAGCATAATTTATTTCTCCAGATTATTGTAAGGTGAAATAAATAGATTGTTTCCTTGGAGAAATTTGGAGGAATTTAATGTCATAAATTTAAAAAAGGTAAGCTTTGCTTGAACAAATGTACATTTAAATACACAGGCAAAACAGTCTAAACATGTTTTGAGCTAATTCAGATTTTGTTTTACAGCTTTAATTGGTTTTAATGTTTTACCCTATTATATTGTTCTTTCAAATAAGGGTACAGGATATTTGGGTTTTTATACAATTTGTATAACCACTCAACTTGCAAAATGTGACTACCAAGCTAACATAGATCTATAAACAAAACAAGATAACCAAAAAACCCACAACCACTTACTATAAAATAGTATAAGGGCTAAAAACATCTATTCAAAACCCTAAACCAATTTTCTAGATGGGCTCACCTAAAATCCCACTGGTTAGGGGAAAAATACAATTTTTGAAGGTTTACTAAAAGCCAAAAGAGTTGGACATCTAAATCACAGGGTTATGCAGTACCAAAGGCCAGGCACAATGACAAGGAAGGCATACCTTCTGGTTTCCATAGATAACTGTTTCATAGAGGGGAAGGGTGAATAGAACAGAACTGACATAGGTGGTCCTAGAAGCCCTGTTCCATGAATAACTGTATAAATGATAACCAGCACTTTGAATTACAGCCCAGAAAATAAACGTGTTATATAATTAGTGAAAGATCACTTAAACATGAGCCAGCAGTGTGCAGCAGCTGCCAAAAAAGCTAATACAATCCTTGATTGCATAAACAGAGGCATAGAATCAAAATCACGTGAAGTATTAGTACCACTTTATGACCTTAGTAAGACCACACCTGGAATACTGCATCCAGTTTTGGTCACCACATTACAAAAAAAATGTTGAAACTTTGTAAAGAATACAGAGTAGAACAACTAAGATATTAAGGGCCTGGAGACTAAAACATATGAAGAACACTTGCAAGATTTGGGTTTGGCTAGTCTAGAGAAAAGAAGGACTAGGGATGACATGATAGCAGTATTCCAGTATTTGAGGGGTGCCACAAAGAAGAAGAGGACAACTTATTTCCAAAGCACCAGAAGGCAAGACAAGAAACAATGGATGGAGACTAATCAAGAAGACAATCAATTAAGGAAAAACTTTCTAACACTTAAATGTTAAAAGACAATTAACCAGTAGAACAGCTTGCCTTGAGAAGTTGTGAGTGCTTCATCACTGGAGGTCTAAAAGAAGAGACTAGACAGTCACTTGTCTGAAATTGTATAGGGTCTCCTGCTGGAGCAGGAGGTCTCTTCCTGCTCTATTCTGATGGATTCTGATTAAACTATCTGTTCTACTGTATTCTGAACCAATTGTAGTTTCTTCTTCCAGGACTGCCCCATGTACAAGGCATTGCAGTAATGCAAGAGAGAGGCATGAGTGATAACCTCAATTTTTTTTAAGTAGGAGCCACGAGCCAAATTATGCACCAGTTCTGTCTGTGGGAAAACAGCCTTGTCCAGAAGTAGAAATGGAAAGTCTGCAGATCCTGGGGTGCTTAAAACCCAATTGCTCTGTTTTGGTTGCTTAAACTGAAGTCTTTTCCCATTTTCATAGCAATTAATTCTTCAGAACCAACCCTACCTTGGAGGTCTAGCTTATTTTCGGCAGTGCTGTTGTCAACTATTTACAGACATGAAAGGAGTAGAAAAATAATTACGTTTTGTGGCACTGATCACTGCAACTTAATCCTAAATAAAAGCTCTTAACCATGCTTGATTAGTTCTTTACTTTCTTTACTACTTCAGCAACAATCTTTATGTCATATGCCAAACTGGTTTTTAAAAATTAATTTAAAAATCAGCTGGCCCTATATATTCCTGTTCACAAAAAGAATTTGGCTCTGGCATCTGGTAGCTCTGTTCTTCGAGGGTTCTACAGTGTTAATGGAAAGGAAGAGCTATTATTAGAAAAAAATGGCTGGCATATCCTCCATGTTCAAAGATATTATCTCTATATATTATAGGGATGCATATAAATAAATTGGATCTCCACAAAGATTCGTTTGTTTGCTTGTTTTATGTAAAAACAGATTTCTAAGATTTAGGGGGGGAAAACTTAGAATATAAAATAATTAAAACATTGTTTTTAATTCCCTCATTTAACAATTTGAAAACTCTTAGAAAGTTCTTCTTACTTGAACTTACTTCAACAGTTCATACAATGAACTGCTGAACAGTGAAGGAGAAGTGAAGACAAGAGAAGAACTGAAAGAACAGGGTGTAGACATTGATTGGTGGTCATATTTACAAATAAAATCAAGACACAATATGGATATGAAAAAATTTGGAATCCAAAAAGAACAGAATGAATTGGATAAAATTCTATTGGGATCAGACGATAAACTAACAACTAAAATTTATAACTACCTACTAAAATACAAATTGGAAGAAAAAGTGGTGAAAGAGAATATGATTACATGGGCTAAAAATTTTGGATATAATATTGAACTCAATAAATGGGAAAGAATATGGAAAGTAAATACCAAACTTACAATGTCTGTAACCTATAAGGAAAATATTTATAAAATGTTCTACAGGTGGCATCCTCCTCCCACACGATTGGCAAGGATGTTCCCTAACATTACACAGGATTGTTGGAAATGCAGACCACACAAAGGGACATACTATCACATGTGGTGGTCATGCCAAAAGGCAAAAAAAAATTGGAAAATGATCCAAAAACAACTAGAAGAAATTGCTACCCAGAGAGTGCCATTGAAACCAGAAACATACCTATTAGGAATATTAACAAATCACTATGAAAAAGAAACACAATATTTGATAATCCATATCCTGACAGCAGCAAGAGGATAAAATAATACAAAAAGTAACGGAATGTGCAGAGATGGACAGGCTTACCAAAGAAATACAAGAAAAGGAAGATGCAGAGTACTACCTAGTTTTGCAACGATGGTACGACTGGTTAGAGAAAAGGAAAACAAAATAAAAAATAATCAGTAAGATAGAAAGGGAATACCAACTGAGGAAACAAAATCAAGAAATAAAATTAAAATATTGTTATATAATGAAAGACGTAGATATATATAGAGAAAAATATAGAATACCGAAGTAACTTTCTCTTTTCTTAAGGCTCAAGTCGCAAGACTTGAATTAAATGTATAGTTTGTCTATGTTGTGTATTGAATGTATGTTTTTGTTAGTCTATCTTTTTAAAAAAAATAAAATAAATTTTTTAAAAAGTTCTTCTTACTATTTGACCTGCTTGATGACAAGAGCCACTTGGTTTTGCACTATGCATGATGCTACAAGGATGTGTTTTCTTTAAAACTGGTTTGTCTACGCTAACTTGATTTGGCAAGTGATTTGGTCTCCTTATTCCTAGTCTAGATCATAAACACAACATACTGCTGGTTTCTTGAAAGTCAAAGCAAGTTGCATGAAAGTCACATTTGCTCATTTTATTAATGAATGTACTAAGGATGTTATTTTCAACATCTATTTTTAAAAACTCTATTACAATTTCATTGAAGAAATGCTTACTGCAAATAGTGAGCTGAGTATAGTGATTCTATAGTGATCTGATATAGTCTAATAGTGATTCTGAGTAAACTGGTATGGGTTTAATAAAAGCTGCATTTATTACTTATCTCCCATCTCTTAAGAGTAGAAGATTTTTAAAATATCAGAACAGAAAAAATAGGATTTTAGGATGCAATAAACCACCCGAAAATGCTAAGCAATATTTATCAGCAGTAGATCCTTATCAAATTTCTAGTATTAATATTCCTATGCAATTTACTTCATCTTACTGTTGATTGCTTACTCAGAAAATTAATTAAGATTTCTCAAAATTAGCACCTTTCCAGTTAGCACAATTTCAGAATTGTGTTAATGCTTGTCCATTGTGAAAGAGGCCTTTAAATATTTCAATATAATTCTGCCTAGTCTAAATTTCTAGTATTTCACAAGAAAAAAAATAGATAACATGAAGTAGATCTGTTTAATTCTCACAGATACCAGAAAAGAGAAAAATGACTAAAAATGAAGTTTTAATTACAGGATTCAAGAGAATACATTAAGATCCAAGGGCAATCATTTTCAACTCCACACAGAACTGGGCCATCTTTGTTTTGAACAGACACCTATGGGAAGACAAAGTAAAATTATGCCTATATCAAATGTTCAGCCTTAAACAAGCTTATTCCCATATTAAAACCTCTACCTATATTAGTTCTGATTCTCATAATGAGCAAAATGTGCGCAAACTGATCAGTATTGTATTTTTTATAATTAGCAGGGAATTCTGCCTATCATATGGCTATGACTAAGGCTGATAACCTAGTTTATTATTTATTAGTCTTACCAAAAAGTATTATTTTAAAAGTGTTGATTTACAAAACTGTGATGACTAGTAAATACAATATAACAACCAGTTTGGTGTAGTGGTTAAGATTCTGGCCTTAGAAATCAAGAAACTCTTGAGTTCTAGCCATCTCTCCCCCTACTCCCTGCATGTAATTTTTTTTTACTTTTTTAAAAATGAAGATAAAAAGTAAGGAAAGAAAATTAAAAGCGCAAGAAAGAGAGACAAGTATAAAAACCAGAAAATAAAAAAAAGATAAAGAAGTAGCTTCTGATCTTCTTTACAGCAATTATAAGTACAATTATAGATTTTCCTCTTACTCTATGGTTACAACTTAACTCTCATTTTTCTATAATTACCCTGTCTAATAATCAAAACTATAAATCATACATTCACTTTTTTCTGTTTCAGGCAAAAAAGTCTATAAGAGGTTTCCATTCAGCAATAAATGTAGGTAAATCTTGGATCAAAGAAGTCAATTTAACCACCTCTCCAAGTTCTAGAGTTTTGTTAGAATTCCATTAACAATTATTTGGGCTTTCAATGAAGTGTACATTAATTTCATCCACTTTATAATGTTCTCTCCAAAAAAAAAAAAATTCCCCCAAATTTTAAATAAGAATGTTCAGTTCAAATTGTCAAAGCCTTCTCTGGATCTAAGATGATCAATATGGCTTCAGTATGTTTCTCTAAATATTCCAGAATATCCAACACTTTTCTAATGCTGGTTTAGGTAAAACCCAACAATTATCCTCATGAATAAATGCTTGTAAAATTGTTTTCAGTTATCAACTACAATAATTGTGAACAACTTGCAGTCATTATTCAAGAATGGTATTGGGTTATAATTTCTTGTTAAAGTGAAATATTTCCCCTCTTTGAATATTAATATTATATTGGTCTCTTTCCAAATCTTTGGCATCTTTCTTCCTTCTAAGAGAGACTTTATCATGTTTTGTTAAGATTGTAAAAAGTTCATTCTGAAAGCTTTTATAGAATGATAATCCATTTTGTCCAGTATCCTTTCCTTCTTTAATCTTTTATATAGCTTTAAAAACGTCCCCTGTTATTAGACATCCATTCAAAACCTGTCTCTGTGCCTCTGAAAATCCTCAATAAAATTTGGTTTCCTTAGATATTCATCTGTAATGGTATGTAGAAAAGACCTTGGGACACTGGGCAAAGAGATGCTGTCATGATCAGATTAGAGGTAGCATAGACCACAACTAAATAATGGGCAGGGTAAAAGGCTCAGAAGAGACCCTGCTTAATTTCTTTGACTGCAAAGGAGATAGTAGGGAGAACTGTATTTTCAGACTTGCAAGATTCTGTCAATATAGCTTTACAATAAACTAGAATTAGCTCATCTGATTATCTGATTCCAGTCTAGTTTATCCAGGGAGGCTAACATCATCTATTTTCTCTGGAGAGATATCACTTCCTTTGTGCAAATTAGAATAATGTTGATGAATGCTTTTTGTATGGCTTCATTGTCCACTTTTACAGTGTCTCCTTCTTGTAATTCCAGTATCATTTTCTTCTATAATTTATATCTAGACACTTCCCTGGTTTATATGCAAACTTAATTTTTTCCTGCTTTAGATAATCCATGCTTATTTCCATTTATCTTACTGCTAATATAATTAATTGTAATTGTAAAAGTTTAATTTATCAAGAAATATTTATCTCATCTAGAAATGTCTTTAATTCTTCTTTCCTCTATTTCATCCAAAGTAGGTTGAGTTTTTTCTTTTAACTTTTTTTTAAAAAATCATTATTGTGTTATAGAAAATGATGTCTAATGATTTACTTGCATTGCAAAACATGTTTAAATCAGTGTCTTTAACTAAATTGTTTTTACATTATTTTTTATTTCTTTTTTCAATTCTCCACTATTACTTCTTTCTGTAGCAACATTTTGCTTAATCTTCATCTAAAAGAACTATATTTTCTTTTATAAACCAAACACATTTGAAAAAGACTTTCTGAAGTCTTACATCAAGCTAAATCCCAAAATGCTAGGGAATTCCTGAAGCATTCAGATAAAATATTCATCAATATACACATATACAATGTAAGCATATTTACAGATCATTCAAAAGAAACATAAGAGCTAAGAAAGAAATGGAAACACCAAAACACATGGTCTCCAGCAGCCGACACCCGGATAAACAGGTATTAATAACAGGCAAACAAGCTAGCAGAAACCAATATCCTAATCAAGGAACTACCAAGAAGAAAAAACATGGCAATTACTGTATATAAACAGAAAATAAAATTTACACTTTCAGTTACTGATGTCGTTACGTAGTTGGATAATGAAATATCTGCAAGCAAACAATCAAGTTCAGAGAGCATCAAGGACTCTACAGTCCAACACTGAACCTTGTATTTCTTCTATTGGAAACAATAACAATTGTAGACCAAACAGCGTGTAACAGAGATGCAAAAAGCATGGACTAGAACAGTGATGGCGAACCCTTTTGCCGTTGCGTGCCAAAAGCGTGGGGAGCATGGGGAAGTCGTCCATGTGTGGGCCCACACCCATAATTCAATGTGCCCTGCTCCCATGCCCCCCTCCCCACTTTTAGCAAGTGATGGCACAGTGGGCCCGGTAGGCCCATTTTTCACCCTCCCCAGGTTCCAGAGGCTTTCTAGAAGCCTGGGGAGGGCGAAAATGGCCTTCCACATCCCCCGGAGGCCCTCCAGAGGCTGGAAACAGCCCATTTCCCAACTTCCGGTGGGACCAGAAGCCCAAAAATCAGCTGGCCAATGCATGCCTGTGTGCTGGAGCTGAGCTAAGGCAATGCTCACGTGCCCACTGATAGGGCTCCGTGTGCCACCTGTGGCATCCGTGCCATAGGTTCGCCATCACGGGACTAGAAACTACATAAGACCTAACAACATCCTTGTTAAGACCTGAATGAGAATAACTTCTGTAATTAAATGCCTTAAGCCTTAAAGAACCTCTATTATTCATCTTATCTGGGGTCGTGGGAGGCAGTTGGGCTTGTTGATTGCGTACCTGGCTCCCTGCTACATATCAACGGCCCTACCTGAGCTACTCAACGTGATAGCCGAGGTGGCAGTTGTTAGCCCCAGGCTGCTGGTCATGGGGGACTTCAACCTGCCATCTGTCGGTGAGGTGTCTGAGGCAGCCCGGGAGTTCATGGCCTCCATGACAGCCATGGACCTGACCCAGTTAATTCATGGCTCTACCCACACTGGAGGTCACACTCTTGACCTGGTTTTTGTCTCTGGCCAGTGGTTGAGTGATCTAGAGTTAGGGGACATAGT
>JANHZT010007524.1:1327-25953 GCA_032468215.1 Stegonotus admiraltiensis | reverse complement strand
TCGGGGTTTTATTTGTATTGGGGTTGGTTTTAAATTGTGGGCCAAATATTTAATTTATTTTAATTGTTCTTAACTTTCATATTTTCTGTATTTTACCTTGGCTGTACACCGCCCTGAGTCCTCCGAGAGAAGGGTGGTATATAAATAAAATTAAATAAATAAATAAATATCTCCAGAATGGGTCCTGACATGGCCTATTTTTGAAATGTAGACTTCGATATAATGCACAAAAGTCTGACTTGGCACTCAAAACAAGTTAATTTTATGAGATATGACTAGGGATTTATTTGGAGCTGATTTTCTAGAAAAGTTTACCGTGCTGTATATATATATATTGTATTGCATTCTGATACATTAAACAACTCAAGAAGCTTGGTAAATTTTGAAAAATATTGGCAGTAGCCAAAAAAGCCAATACAATCTGAGGCTGCATTAACAGAGGGATAGAATCAAGATCACTTGAAGCAGGGGTGAAATCTAAAATTTTTCCCTACCGGTTCTGTGGGTGTGGCTTGGTGGGGGGGGTGTCCTGTGACTGAGTGGGCGTGGCCAACTGGATGTCACTCACAGAAGCCACGCCCACAGAACCCGGTAGGAAAACTTTTTAAATTTCTATTCTGCCAGCGGCGTGTCCTTACCTTTCTCCCACGGCTCCACCCACCCTCCCCATTCCCTGACTCCTACTGCTCACCTTTCTCCCGCAGCTGGCTGTCAGGGAAGTCAAGTGCCCGAAAAGTACCGGAGTCGCTCACTCTCCTTCTTGAATGAGCCGCTCTGGTCCACGCGCCGGCTGCACAAGCACACATCCAACCTGCCACTGAATTAAATAAATGGTGTGTGCTTCATCGCTACCTACTTGCCCGAACCAGTCCAAACCAGGAGCATTTCACCCCTGACTTGAAGTACTAGTACCACTTTATAAAGACTTGGTAAGATCACACTTAGAATACTGCATCCAGTTTTGGGTATCATCAGTGGTGGGATTCACTTCTTTTTACAACTGGTTCTGTGGGCATGGCTTGGTGGGCGTGGCTTGGTGGGTGTGGCTTGGTAGGTCATGTGACTGAGTGGGCATGGCCAACTTGACAATACTCACAGCAAGGCGGGGCACCTCCATTGGGCTGTCTGCACCACCCTGGATCAGGATGGGGGAAGCAAAAAGCCTACTCGGCTACTCACCAGCACGATGGCAAATCTCTCTTCCAGTTTGCTGATTTGGGCACTGGAAGCTTGAGGAGTAGATTTGTTTGCGCTGAAGTCCATCTGCTGCTCTTCCAAGCCCAGCTCTGGCTGTGCCCAACATTGGCCAATTTTCTTCCAGTTCAGGGAATACCGGGAGCGGCAGCATATATATTGCATGCTTTTCACTCCAAACAGCCCAGACTGGAAAACACATGGCTGGGGTTGCTGCTGCAGGGGCTGCTGCTGCTGCAAGTCCAGCTCTGGCTGCAGGCATGCGATTGTGAGGGCACTCAGGATAGGCTTTTCCAAGGCCTGTCACAGAGGGAAACAATGAGTACCAGATTTCCAGCACTCGTGCAGAGAACCCAGGCTTGCAGCAACAGTTTGGAGCTTATTAAGAAGAACCGCTCCTCCACAGCACACCCTTTATGTTCCCCCCTCCGCCACCCAGCTTCAGTTACTGAGCAACTGGGAGAGTTGAGCCCTTTTCCTTTCCCAGCAGCAGGCTTGGCTGCCTTTGCACAGGGCTGGACGGTGGGCAGCATCAAAGTACCTTAAAGGGACAGGCTGCTGCAGCTGCCTTCCAAGCAGCTTCGCTATGAAGAGAGGCAGGAAAAGTTCTGCCAAGTTGCCTCCTCCTTCTTGGCCTCAAACATGCACACATAGCAAACATGCACACATCTCACAGCACTGGAGGGACTCACCCATGTGCCGTCTCCTCACAGAAAGTGCCAGCGCCATGAGATGTGTGCATGTTTGCTCTGTCTGTATGTTTGTGACCAAGAAGGAAGAAAAGACCTGGCTGAACTTTTCTGCCTTCCTCTCTTCTGACACTGGCCAGGTAGGTGAGCAGTGTCACGTGGGGCAAGTGTCCTCCCAGCCAGCATGGCCATGCAGCTTCCTGGACAGGCAGGTGAGCCTCTTCCTGGATAATGTGGCCATAATGTGGGAAACCGTGTGGCTGCACTGTCTGGGAGAATGCTCTCCCCACCCCACCCCGGCTGGGAGGCTGCATAGCCACATTAGCCAGGAAGAGGCTCGCCTGCCTGGACAGGAAGCTGCATTGTCGCACTCCCCATTCACCCAGCCAGTGCAGCCATGCAGCTTCCCAGCCAGGCAGGCAAGCGTCCACCTTGCCGGCATGCCTATGCGGCTTCTCAGCCAGCATTCAGAGGAAAGCGGGAAGATCCAGGAAGTGTTGTGGCCCACCAGCGGCCAGCAGAGCTGGCAGCAGAGTCAGACAGTGAGGAGGTTGGGGAGGAACTTGGGCCATTCCTGGGGACTGGCAATGCTTGGATGAGGGCTCTGCATCGGAGGCAGAGAGGGGGCCAAGGCCATCTGATAGTTACATGCTGCCTCCAGACTCTCTGGAGTCAGTGAGGCAGAAGAACAGCAGGAGCCTGTTCCCAGTGTGCGTATGTGCAGAGCTGCCAGAAGACAAGAACAAGTAAGAAAACAGGGCTGACTTGGAGATGATTTCTCCTCCCATAAGACATAAAAGAGGAGCAAATGGGATGTGAGCTTTTGTGGGAAGCAATTAGTTCATATGGTTGATTCAAGCTTTGAAAAGTTCTGTTTGATTCTGTGCCAAGTTTGGCCTTGCCCGACATTTGGCAATTAGTTCTCTGGCAGCATTCCAAGGGAGATAAACATTTTCCTGAAAGACTGTTTGTGAAGCCTTGCAGACTGTGAATGACAATAATTAACAGTCATGTAAATAAAAGAGGTTTTGCCAGGACTAAGATTGTGCTTTATACTTTCTAAGGAAGCCTAGGTCAGAAGCTCTTGGAAGCCTGAGAACCTCCAGGAAGCGCGGGAAGCACTGGGAACAGTGGGAAGCTTCGGGAAGGGGTGGGAAGCAGTAGGAAGTGCTGAGAAGCTCTGGGAAGCATGGGAAGCAGCGCTGGAGACTGGGGATGGGTGACTGGGGAGAGTGTAGCTAGGCTGCCGCCAGCGCCTCCACTATCAGAGCTGCATCAGTGGCTTAGCCAGCTAGGCAAGCCTAGGGATGGTGGGTGGGCCCTATCTAGGCCACAGCCAGTGCTGCCAGCTAGAATGGAGCTGCGCTGATGGCTAAGCCACCCAGGCGAGCTCCAGGGATGGTGGGGGGCTGTGGCAAGCACCGGGTATGGTGGGGGAGGGTTAACGTGACTTGCAGGCTTAACTGTAAGCAGGCAGATCAGGGGTGCTCATTTGGGGCACAGGCACTGAGTAGAAGGCAGCTTAGGCAGGCAAGCCACAGAGCAAAGATAGTGCGCATGCGCAAGCAAGGACCCAGTGTGCCACATAGGAGGTGAGGAGTGACTGGGCAGGGCAGGGTGAGTAGGTGAGCAGTGGGCAGGGCCAAGGTCAGCCAGAGGTGGTATTTGCCGGTTCTACGAACCAGGTAAAATTTCTGCTACTAGTTCGCCTGAACTGATCTGAACCGGCTGAATACCACCTTATATTACAAAAAAGATGCTGAGACTCTGGAAAGAGTGCAGAAAAGAGCAACAAAGATGATTAGAGGGCTGGAGGCTAAAACATGAAGAATGGTTGCAGAAATAGGGTATGTCTACCCTGGTGAAAAGGACTAGTGGTGACATCATAGTAGTGTTCTAACATTTGAGAGGCTGCCATAAAGATGAGGGGGGATATCAATCTACTCTCCAAAGTACCAGAATGCAAGACAAGAAACAATGGATAGACACTAATCAAAGAGAGAAGCAATGTAGAACTAAGGAGAATTTTTCTAACAGTGAGAAAGAACAATTAACTAGTGAAACAGCTTGCTTTCAAAAGTTGTGGGTGGTCCATTATGGGAGGCTTTTAGGAAGAGACTGGACATTTGTCTGGAATATTATAGGATCTCCTATACTAGGGATTGGACTCTAAGGTCTCTTCCAATTTGGTTAATCTTTAGATTTCTTGGGTTTTAGTAATTACCTTCAATCTCTTCCGCTCAATTTTCTTAGCACAATCTGAAATTTACTTTGAAACTCATTTGCTTTTCTTTTTCCTTCTTTGTTTTATTTACTAGTTCTCATCATATTGATTCTGTTAGAGATGATGAAGAGCAAGATTTGCCATGCACTGTGTCAGCGTTCTGAATAATGCAACCATTGAAAGCAGAACTCCAAGGCAGGTAGATTCCTCAAAGAACATCTTTATTGGCAACATTGTGTTGGCACAGCAACTGAAAACCAATTCTAGCATTTTCCATGGTTTTCACCTAGTTAAATGAGTAAAATCCCCCCTCCCAGGTGTCACCAGTCACATTGTCCAATTAGGACGGATGGCAGGCATGTCTCCTTCAACAGTCACCTGTTACAATGACCTTGATTCCCACAGGAAAACTTTTGGTTTTGACTGCTAGCCAGGCTATCTACTTTTCCCCCTCCCTTCCTCCTCTCAGGCTTTGTGGCAACTATGAAGTGGCACAAGATGGCTTCAGCCAGGTTCGCTTGATGAATACACTGAAATGTGCTTGAAATGTGACATCTCATAGACTCAATATATGATGGTAACCACTGGGGAATCATCTTGTAATATGATCTGGGATTCAGTTCACTCTGTGGATTAGCATGAGCCTGTTATTTAAATTCATGCCCTTCTAGCTTCTTCATAAGCTTGGTGTGTGAGGAGATAGATCCAGGAAGTAAGTCTATTTAGGTAATGGGTTTGTACTGGATTCATATTCAGTGTCTTTATGGAGTAGGACATGCATATTACCCCTTTTGAAGAGACCTTTCTTCAATTCAGATATATTGGACAACTACTGCCCTGTCTCCAACCTTCTACCTGTGTTTTCCCAAAAATAAGACCAGGTCTTATTTTCTTTTGGGCCCCACAATAAGCACTAGGGCTTATTTTCAGGGGGTGTCTTAATTTATTTTCCACCTATGGGAGGCCCACTTCTTCTGCTTGCTTGGGGTAGGGCAGGAGGCCATGTGGTGTGCCAGTGCCACTGTCACAAGGTTGGGGGGGAATGCAGCTTCCCCATGCACCCCCCACTGGCTTACCTCAGGCCCTGCAGCCATGTCATCCACACCCCGACACCTGCCTCACCTCATGGCCATGGCACTAGCACACAGCTCAGCCTCCTGTTTTATTATGGCTGTGAGCAAGCAGACGAATTGAGCTGGTGGCTACATAGGCTCCTGCTGCACATGGCTGCTGGTGCCACTGCCATGAGGCAGGTGTCAGGGCATGGATGGCCTGGCTATGAGGGCCCCAAAGTATGATGCTGTAGGGTTCTTGGGGCAGCTCCACGCCCCCCCCGTGGCACTTTGAGAAACCAAACAGAATGGGCGGCTGGGGGACTGTGCAGGGCTTATTTTGGGGGTAGGGTTTATATTAGGCACACATGTAAAAACATGCTACAGCTTATTTTCGGGATAGGTCTTATTTTCAGGGAAATAGGGTTTTAGGAAGAATTCTTTGGAAAACAGGCCTATTTCAGCCACAAAGTACTCTAGAAGAAGTAGATTATCTGGATACTTTCAGTAAGACTTTCTAGGCATAAAATAGAACACCATTAAGCTTTTGTAAATAACTTTAAGTAGGACCTAGATAATGGGACATCTCCAGATCTCTTTCTTAGCAATGTTAAATATTATGGATGCTGATATCCTTGTAGACTGCCTGAGAGGGTTATGAGTAGGAAGCAGTATTCCTTCCTAATTTAATAGTATCGGCCATTATTGAAATGGAAAGGGAGACTAATAGGATGTGAAAGATTCACTTATACTTTTTAAACATCTACTGTACCTTTTGGAGTATAAGATACACTTTCCCTAAAAGATATGCTTTCCTCCCTAAAAGTGGGTGAAAAATATGGCGCATCTTATACCCAGAATATTGCGAAGCCCTGCCCACCCACCAGTTCCCACCCTTTGGCCATTTTCGGCCTCCGCGCATTACATTTTCAGCCTCTGCATGCCCCATTTTAGACCTGTTCTAGGCTGCAGGGATTGCCTCAGCACTTCACCGCCGATCTCCATGTGTTTTCAGTTTTCATGTGTTGCATTTTCAGCCTCTGTGCACCACGTTTTCAGCCTCCAGCATCACATTTTCAGCTGGTTCCAGGTGGCAGGGACCAGGTGGCAATCTCTGCTGCCTGGAACCGGCCAAAAATGTGATGTGCAGAGGCCAAAAATGGGGTGTGTGGAGACCGAAAACATGATCCATGGAGGCCAAAAACATGATGCACAGAGGCAGTGATTGGCAGCAATGTGGTGTGGTGATCCCTGCAGCCTAAAACGGATCTAAAATGGAGTGTGTGAAGGACAAATATGAAATGTGCTGAGGCCAAAAACACGACTCGCGGAGCTGGCGACGTGCTCTGGCAATTTCCGCAACCTGGAACAGGTGATAGGCCGTATTCTGGGAGGCTGAACAAACCACCAATCAGCTGTTCATGCTAAATCAGGCTGCGATAATGTGCTGAACCTTATCAGGCTGTTTGCTGTTTGCTGCAAGGATGCTAGACAGATGAATACCTATGGATGCTGGTAGACAGAGAGAGATTTTTTTTTTCCTGCCCAAAAACTAATGTGCTCCAGAGCATCTTATATTCAGAAAAATACGGTATATGAAACTTATTTTCATCATTTTAAGTTGACGTTTCTTTATGTAGTGAATATAATTAGCTTTACATCTCCATCTTGCCTTCCAGACACTGGAAAGCTGTTTGACCCAATATCTGACTGAACTCAAACAGATGGGAGTTACTGTTTTCAAGGAAATATATGGCTTTTTGGTTTCTACTGATGCCACATGTTGGGTGTGGCACCAGATGCCACAAGTTGATGCGGCATCAATCCATATGAAGAAGCAGGTTCATAACTTGGGAATCAAACTACTTTTTATTTATACAATTAATACTAGTGTTTATTTGTCAGCCACACCACTCCAAATGGACTCTTAAACAACATAAAAATTAAACAACATAATTAAAATGAACAATTCATATAATAAAATTCTATTATGGCATTATTTGTAGCATGTTATTGCAAATGAAACCATATTGAAAATTTGAGACCATAGCTGTCACCCAAATTTTTATATGAATCTCAAATTTCTGCACACCATGGTATTCCATCTGGGAATATTAGATATTAATAAAATCTTCAAACTGTAGAAGGGGTCTATCATCAGTGTGGCCTGTCTCTCAAATGGCCTTTGGGGAAGAAGATCTTTCATCTCATCTAATAAATTACCATATTTCTATGGATGAGTGTTAACATTTCACTTATCAGACTCTGCTGCTGTCTACACCATTCCCATTAAATTCAAGAGATTTGACTCAAGTTCTGATGTGAGAAATTCACGCTGGTTAAAAAAGGTAAAATTGATTTTTATATCATTGATTTCTCTCCCCTCCTGGATATTTATAGTGCTACATAAATCAGAACATCCTTTTCAACATGAGCAAGAATTGTTTCCTATACCACTGCCCAGAATTAGAATTAATTCTCCATTGGATTAAAGATGTATTGCTGGATTAGAGTCTTACTGAGGGCAACATAATATATCCTCCCAAAGGTTTAAATTAAAATAAATTCCATTAATTATAGCCACTGTTGTTACTATATAATCTAAATTTAGTATCTACAGCATCACAATAGTATTATCAGTGAAGAACTGAAATTTGTCCTGAAACAATTTTTTGAATTTGAAAATATATATCTCACACCGATGTTCATTTTAGAGTTGTTTATGTCTTTAAATTTTCTCCATTGAAATATGCAAAAAGTGTTTTCAGTTGAATCATGTTCTACCCTCAATGCTAATATTTACGAGTCACACTAGAAACAAAAACAGGCAGTCCATCCCAAGTCAAGTAACTTAAGTTATATTTAGCCACATTGTAAATATATTGTCCTTTAAATTAACTGTGATGCAGCATTCAATTCTTCAGAATCAAGTTCCTTTGAACAGTTCTACACAACTAAATGTGGATATGTTACCTTAATGTAGATATGTAAGTAAATCTGACTTGGTGTGTAGCATTTATTTTTTCCTTTTGTGGTAAACAAAATGCATGAATATTAACTATATAGACAATGCTTCACTAGTTTGTCAAATCCTGCAAGTTTTGATCTGTATGAATTAGCTTCCAGTTGGAAATACTTGGAGATAGTCTGTAATTAAATTAAAATGATGAAAATGGAAAAAGACTGAAACCAATTGAACAAAGTGATTATTTTATGCCAAAATAAAAGCCTAAAGTTTTAATTGAATTTTACTGTTCCAAAATTAGTAGAAAATACAATTCATTTTTACAACTGATTTCTGTCTCTTAGGATAGCAATTAACATATTAAATCTCACAAAAGAATCAGTATCACCCATTGACTAGGAATGGTGACTTCAACACAATATTCATTGGCAATCCTTCCCCTAAGAAATATAGCATTTTTAATAATGGTACTCATTAATAACAATTGTTCTCAGAAGCAAACATGAAATTAACAATATTTCGTGTGCACTGTTACTTTTTATTTAAATAGCTAAACCCAAAATATCAAGATTGATAGCAAAAAAATATGTATACAAAATGTTAAAAATGTTGTGCATGGATGTGCATGTAAGCTTGTGCATGTGTTCAATTATTCAAACATACATAAACAAGCATATCTCTTCTATGTGAATACAATTTATCAAAAGGAAGCCATTGAATAGAGAGTAACTGAAGCAGTGTGTGTGTGTTCAGAATGGAAGGAAAAATGTCTTTGTAACTCATTAACAAAAACTCTAAGAACAGCTAGAATATTAAACAGATACAAACGAGCTTGACAAAGATAGGTCTCAATACAGAATGAGGCTGATGGGGCTGGAACTATCCAGGGTCCTGAACATTTGCCGCGCGCTCTCTCTCTCTCTCTCTCTCTCTCTCTCTCTCTCTCTCTCTCTCTCTCTCTCACACCCCCTCTCCACTGCCGTAATAAACCCATTCATTAAGCGGACGGATATGGATTTCATTCAGACCTCCGACAACAGCTGTCTAGCCAATATAAAACCTAGTTTCTAAGAATTAATCTTTTAAGAGATTTTGATTTTAAAAAAAATCAAATCCGCAATTCAAATGTGCTCGTTTGTCCCTCTCCCATACCCAATATACCATACTTAGAGGCAGATTAAACCCTCTAAAACCGGTGCTCAGGTGGGCGATGGGAGGTTAGGAGAAACGGGGAGGGGACCTAGCTTGGATCACAGTTTCTTTTGTGTATGCCAACGTTTCTAAGCGCGCAAAGAGAATGAACATAATAAGAAATAAATAGTAAAGTTTGACCCAAGCTATTTCCCGACTATTTCATGGATCTCTTTTCCAAACCACAACTGGACCCTGGACTAGAGGCATCAGGATACTTCTTTTCCTGTACCACGAGAAGCTCCCCGCCTCTGATAAGGAGATAAGGCTTCCCTGGGTGAGACTTACGTGTGCCGTCAAACCTAGTCGCGATCGTGTCCAAGAAGGTATTTTGAGGTGCCAGTAATCCTTTCATAACAGGCATTTTTACAGCACGGTGTGAAATTCTCCATCAAAGTTTGCCTGGAAAGAATGGTTTGTCGGAGGAGGAGGAGGAGGAGCACCGCGGACTTTCCGGCATCGGGAATGGATGCTACTTTCGCTGCTGCCGCTCCTGCCGACTTTAGCAAAGCCGAGAAAGCGCCCGGTTTACCAACGCCGCGAACACGCTTGCGCGCGCGCTCAAACTAGCCACCGCCCCCTACTTCGCCCACGCTTTGCCCTGAGTACCCCTAGCTCTTGGGATCAGACGCTCCGGGCGGCATCTGGAGAAACCGCACGCTCTGCGTTGCCGGGATATTCATTGCCTGTAACCAGAGAAAGAAATGCGTTTTGGCGGGAGGGAGAAATGGCGGGCGTTAAAAGCCTCTTTGGTTGAGGAGCAAGAGCACTAGAAGAGGGAGCCTGTAGAGGAAACATCCCCCCACCAACATCCACTGTTTTATTTACATTTATAATAATTAACAATTCACAATACAGTAGGGAATATATTGTAGGGCGAAAGATATAACTGTATTTAATTAAATTATATAGGAATCTGGAATAGAATAGTAGACAGTCTTTATGCCTTTGTTGATAGTTCCTTTATTGTTGCCCCTAGACAAGTAGTATAAGACCCTGGCAAACAGGAAAGGATTTGAATATTTCCAGATGGTGCCAAATAGGTTGAAAAAAAAATCACACTAATAAAAAAGTGCCCCCCTTAAAAATCACATAGATTTTTCCTTCATTTTTAATTGTGGGAGAATCATCTTCCATGAAGATAATGGAAAACATATTTCCGTCTGAAACTCTCAATACATTTAAACACCAGAAGACAAGACACGAAACAATGGATGGAAACTAATCAAGGAGAGAAGCAACCTAGAATTAAGGAGAAACTTCCTAACAATGAGGACAATTAACCAATGGAACAGCTTGCCTTCAGAAGTTCTAGGTGCTTCATCACTGGAGTTTTTAAGAAAAGAGTGGGCAGCCACCTATCTGAAATGTTATAGAGTCTCCTCCTTGAGCAGGGGGTTAGACTAGAAGACCTCCATGTTCCTGTCCAGGTCTATTTGGATTCTCAATAATGTACACCTCCCCACCCAAATTTGGGTGTTTAGAACCCAAAGCCCAGCTATCTTATTTTGATACCAATAGCATAAAACTCTACCAAAGGCTCTCTTCTCTCCCCTGCCATAGCAATTCAATAATAAATATTTCATTGCATTTTGGATAAATAAGTACCCAAAACTCAGACTTTAACTGTCTACATACATAGTAGAACTACTGAGCATACACAGAGTACATTTTCATTGTTACAAATTATCACCATTCCTACTTTTCTCATCTAGTCCATTTGCAGTGCCAGGATTCAGACTTCGTGCAAATTTATCTCTATCTCAACCTATTTCTGTCAAATTTCATAACTGCCAATCTCCCAGGAACTCTGAGCGGTGTACAGGTACAAGTATGCCTAAATAAGAAAGCAAGTGTAGTCAAAATATAAGGCCCTTCTCACAATTTCTTAGTTTAGTATATAATTGCACCTTGATTTAATAGTAAAATTGTTTGTTTGTTAAAACCAAATGGTAAATGGGATTTTTGGAGCCCCAAAACACATTTGAATATGAAAAAATACTGATAACAATGAAATCCATTTCAAGGAGAAACATGACCTTATTCAGACTGATTTTGTGTATTCAAATTTGCTAAACCAAGTCTGCTACTCAAAGCTTTACTAAATTTGAAATTTTATATCTGGAAAGAGGTCCCATATTCTCTTTGGGAGGACAGGAGGGTAATATTATTTATTTATTTATTAAATTTATATCTCAGATTATATATCCCAACCAAACATCAAAATAAGCATAATAAATGTCAACTAGTATCATACTACCGGTAATACGAATAAATGATAAATAAGAATACATCATGTATTTTTTGAGTATCTGTCCATAGTCTCTTAGATTAGGTAACAAAACTTCTATTTTTCTACTTTCTTGGATTTTTACACGCTCATGTAGATTCATAAGATAGCTTTGCAATTGGCTTTTATGAATGTTTACTTGGCAGTATGTCCAAGTGAGTTCAGTGAGATTTATTCTCCAAAACATTAACAAAGAGTTATAGTTTAATGGATCAATCTTATGTATACCAGGGGTTGGTTCTATGTACCTTTACTATCGGTTTGCAGTGGAAGCACACACGCGCGCTTGCTTTGCTCGCTCATGCGCACTTTTGCACATATGCAGAAGCTTCTGAGCATGCACAGATGACCCATGATGACATTGTGGCAGGTGGGCAGAGCCTCTCACCAGTTTTACTACCCGTTCTATAGAACCAGACAGAACTGGGAGCAACCCACCACTGATGTATACACAATAATATCTAGATTTAGTCTCATGTTCTGCAAGATTGTGAAGTATATTTGCAGTCCTACTCCTATTTCTTTCTATATCTGTGCTAAAGAGTCTGAGTATACTCTTATGAGACATAACAGTATACTCAGCAATTATAAGTGCATTGGAGGGAGAAATAAAAACATTACATATACGGCAACAATTAGAGGACGGTATATCAGATTAAAAGTTAAAAAAAAAAGCCTGTGTTCAAATCACGGTTTAGCCATGAAAGTTATCTTGGGCTGATCAATTTCATTTAGCCTAGCCAATTTAACAGAGTTGTCATAACTGAGATAAATTGAGCCTGAACAATGTCATCTCCTTGAGTATATAAAATGAATAATATTATTTCTGTAGGAAGAAATGGCAGAATATGGATGAAGGAAGAAGTCCAGCTATGGATGGGAAATTGGCAACTAGAGCTCCAGACAGTTGCTGCTCATGAGGAAACTATGAGATGGCAGTTCCTGAAAGGTTCTGAGCACTGGGAGAAGAGGGAATAGCCATCTTGTTCACTTAAAAAAGACACTGTTCACTTTGTTTTCCAATCATATTCATAAATTACTTATTAATTACTCAGCTGTTGGAAATCTTTGGATTGACAAACTTGAAAACATCAGGTGGGTCTACTTTAAGTTTTTAATGAAAGAAAAATAAACTACAAACTTAAGAACTTAGAAATTTAAATAAATAACAAGAAACTAATAAAAAAAT
This sequence comes from Stegonotus admiraltiensis, assembly GCA_032468215.1. Lineage (NCBI taxonomy): Eukaryota > Metazoa > Chordata > Lepidosauria > Squamata > Colubridae > Stegonotus > Stegonotus admiraltiensis. The sequence continues at coordinate 13,159 of JANHZT010007524.1, read as the reverse complement.
TGCTTTTAGAAATGTACGAACAGATTAAGAATCCAAATAAATTTGAAATAAGATTTCAGAATTAATTATATAAATTCCTTTCCTTGGCAAAATCAATTTGTTTTGAACATAAAAGATTTAACAAATTGCAAAATTGGACACTAGAAAGAACTAACTATTTTAATTGAAGAAAAGAATAAATAAACCTAATTAACAGCTATACAATGATGCAAAATTAATCAATTATACCATTGTAAATATTGAAGAATATTTTTGAAAGATGGAATTACATCAACAATGTCAGCAGCAATGTTTGCTTCTATGGGTAAACTATGTCCTAAAAATGTTTTGGAAGAAATGGCAGGAGAGGAACAAGTTTTATCTGACAAGATAGAGATGGCATCAAAAGCCAATCTACAAATGACATGCTAAAAGTATGACATAAAAAATGTTTAATTACATATACAAAAGAAATTGGCTGATGCTTTAACAATAAAAAGGGGATTAAATTTAATAAACCAAAGAGTGACCTAGTTAATTCTTTCATATTGGGTTTACAAAGGGGGTTAAAGCTCAAATAAATTTTATGTGGAAGGATAAAAAAAGAAATGAAAAGAAAAACAAGTTCTATCACATTACTTGAATAGATTTTATGTTTGTTAGAAGAAAAAGGAACAAATGCAAACTTGTTTATTTGATCAAGGTTAAAATGTTATTTTTGGCAATCCTTAATGGATTCCTATCAACCTAGAAGTTCGAAAGCATGCAAATGCAAGTAGTTAAATAGATACCACTTCATCTGGAAAGCTTACTGAATTCTGCGTTTTCATACTGGCCACAAATATCTATCAGATAACAAAAGGCTCCCTGAACTGAGAATCAGAGATGAGCACCATCTGCTTGAGTTGGTCACAACTGGACAGGGGAAACCTTTAAACCTTTAATAAACTTTTGTTGAGACGAAGCTTTAAGTGACAAATATTTATGGACTTGTTTATAGATAAGAGATGGGACATGGAATGAAGAAATCATTGATTGTAAATTAAGAAGAGGAGAAAAAGAAATTGAATTGTAGCATTCAATTACAATTACGAACAATTTTTGCACTAAAATAAGATTCTCTTGAGATTAGCATTATTAATTTACATCCAGACTATATAGATGACATAAACTACAATGAAAAATTAATTTTTTTAAAAAAAAACCCACAGTATTTAGCAGATTACACAAGGCACAAAAGCACCGAAAGAAGTCTTGAATTGTGAAAAATAAAAATAAAAAACCAAACTAAAGCCAGCTGACCTTATAATTCTCTTCATGTCTACTTAAACATAAATCTAATTGGAATTAATTTCTAGGTAAGTAATTGTGGGATTACCCACAAAAATAAACGATTTCTAAAAATTCTTATTTTAACATCTTTTTTCAATGGAAGGTCTGGCTGGAGCCAATTACTGTTTAAGAAACATAAAGATCAAAAACAGTTTATTACAAGAGAATGTAAAGAAATCACAGCAAATAAAGCAAGCAATAGAATATGCTGATAAAAAATCCGTATCTTTACCAAGTAAAAAGTCCGGCTTCATTAAGTACTTAAAAAAATTCCAAGTACAACTTAGAAAACACTTAATGCTTCCATCAGTAGTTTATCATTAATACTCAATAAAGGGGAATAATTGTATCTCAGGGTTGAAATGAGGGGTCCTTGGTACACTCTTTTTTTGTGGACATTTCATTACTCTAACTAGGTAATATGATCAGTGCTAGTAAGGAGTTTGCTGACAGGCAGATATCTTATTTGTTTGGGGAGGTCTTAGGGATTCTTTGGTTGGGCTTTTTCCTAATGGCTCTTTGGCAGTTTCTTGATTGGGGTACTGCTTACTTGATGGTTGGTCTGAAGTTGACCTTGGAGTTACTCTGTGATGATCTGAGTGCTGATTACTGGTGGAGAGGTGCTGAAGTCTTTCTGGTCTCTTTTTGGTTGATCGTCTTTTTTTCATAGTCTATAGGTGTTGTTGATGTCTGTGTGTCTATTGATGGCTGATTTGTCAGAGTGCCAGACTTCTAGAAATCCCCTGGCATTTTTGAATTTGGCCTGGTCTATGATTGTCTCATTTTCCCAATTGAAAGTATGATTAAATCTGTATATATGTTGTGAAATTAAAGAATTTTCGTCATGCCTTCTGACTGTCATTTGTTGTTCATTGATGTGTTCTACCAGTCTTCTGCCTGTTTGTCCTACATAGTGGTAGTTGCTATTCTTACAAAACAGGAGTATATGATTCCTGTTTTTCCTTCTGGGGTGCTGGGTCTTTTGGTTTACTTAGGATGTTTTGAAGGGCTTTAGTTGGCTTGTGTGCTACGCTGATTCCATGTGGTTGTAGTTGTCTATTTTTTGTTTCCGAGATACTCTTGAGGTATGGCAGTGTAATTCCTTTTAGGATTGTGTTGGTTGTGCTGTATTGGATTGAGTGGTCAGGAACTTTTTGATAAAGTTGAGTGAGTATCCATTTTGTTGGAATGTTTTGTATAGATACTCCATTTCCTTGTACTGCTGTTCTGGGTTGCTGCAGTGTGTTTGGTCTCATTTAAATAAAGTCCTTACATGGTTTCTCTTGTGGGAGGTTGGGTTGTTGCTTTGGTAGTGAGCACCTAGTTAATATAGGTGATTTTTCTGTAGACTTGTGTTTCTAGTTTGCCATTGTGCTCTCTGCTGATCAGGATGTCCAGGAAGGATAGTGAGTTGTTATTTTCTTCTTCTCTAGTAAACTGGATTCCTTTAAAAATGTTATGAGCTCTGGGGGCTCAGTGGTTAGAATGCAGTACTGCAGGCTACTTCTGCTAACTGCCGGCTGCCTGTAGTTTGACGGTTTGATTCTCACCGGCTCAAGGTTGACTCAGCCTTCCATCTTTCTGAGGTCAATAAAATGAGGACCAAGATTGTTGAGGGCAATATGCTGACTCTGTAAATCACTTAGAGAGGACTGTAAAACAGGGTAAAGCGGTATATAAGTCTAAACTATTGCTATTGCTGGTTCTGTGGGATATTCATATATTTCCCCTTTTCAAACATCAAAAATGTAGATTGAAGAGAAAGCTTTAAGCAGATCACATCCCACTACTTACTTTCTTTTTCTTTCAATTTTTTTGTATTCTGCCTGTAACTGGGGCTTCCTGTAGATTCATAGGATTTGATAAACAATTCAATACAAAGGATTTTTTTTATCGTATTAAGCAACATACTGTAATAATGTAGACATAGAAAAACAGTTTTGTTTTCTTAGGGCCACTTGGCAAGCATGACTAATTTTTCTGCACTCTACTCAAGCTCCCTCTTCTCAAGCTTCAACAATACAGCTCTTAAAAGCTCTTTACTTTTCAAACTGCAAAGTGAGAGCAATTTTCCTTCTGAATTCAGGTCTTCAGTCTAAAGTGCTTCTAAGCGCACACATTTGTGGATTATGATATGATCTTTATATGCATGCACTATTCTATTCCTAATCCTACCCATTTTCTAATTTAGAATTAAGAAGGGTTTTTATAGAAATTGTCAATAAATTTATGTCAGTCAAGTAGAGAAAGCTTTTTTTTCCTGGTAAAACCTTTGACCTTTCAACATCTTCAACTCCACTGAAAGCCTTTTGAGTAGAAATTTTGGGTCTCCTATAACTGGTCATTTTATAACTTTAACTTTTGATAGAAAACCAGTTTAGTGACAGAGAATCAGTTTGGCGCAGGGGTTATGGCATCAGTGCAGAAAACATGAGACATGAGTTTTGATCTTGTCTTAGACATAAAGTCAGCTTGGTGACTTTGAGCTAGTCCTGCTCTCAGCCCTAGGAAGCAGGCAAAGCCAAACCAATTCTAAAAAATCTTGCCAAGGAAACTTCAGGTAGTATCTGTCAACTAGTATATGTCAACTAATTTGTCCAATTAGCAAACCCAAAACAAGGAAACACCCTTGGCAGAATTGAATTCTCAAAAGTAAGAGTTTATTGGATACACCATGTTGGTACTAAAACTACCGAAACCAGCTCTGGTTTCTCATGTAAATGCTTGCCCAGTTAAACCATACTTTTCCTTTCTCCCACCCCTGGTTCAGGGATGGGTTCTACTTACCTTTACTACCGGTTCGTAACTGGGCCACACATGCATGCTTCTCTGCGCAAGTGTAGAAGCTTCTGCACATGCACAGAAGCATTTTCATGATGTCAGGGTCAGTGGGCGGAGCCTCCCGCCGGTTTTACTACCGGTTCTATAGAACTGGTGCAAACTGGGGGCAACCCACCATTGCCCTGATTGATCACATTGTCCAATTATGAGACAGTCTTTTTTTATTAGGATGATCCATCACTTTCTTGAGCAACTGCAGCAGTGACCTTGCTGGCTCCATGCTCTCCCAATCTCTGCATACATTCTCCACATTCCATTTTCCTCCCCCCAGTTCATTGGCAAGTTGAAAAGCATTAGGTTTGAAAGAAGCAAAGTAGTTCAATCTTAACAGTATCCCAGACTAAAAGGCATATACACACATAAAAATGAGACAACATTCTCTCAGAATTGGCATGCAGTTTGACGGTCCTCCTAGACCCACAGCTTTTGCATAAATTTGTCTTATGCACCAATTGTCTCACATCTCAGTCACTTTTTGACTGGATTGCTGCAATGTGCTGTCTTGAAAAACACTTGGAAGCTTCAACTAATCCAGAATGCAGCATTAAACAAAGATTTTTGGCTTAAACAAAGATTTTAAATCGGGTTAATTGTATAAATTTTATTTTATGCTTTTAAATTGGGGTTTTAAATGGGCCTAATTAATTTAATTTATTTTAAATTGTTCTTAAATTTTGTATTATATGTGTTTTATTTACTGGCTGTTCACCGCCCTGAGTCCTTTGGGAGAAGGGTAGTATATAAATTTAATAAACTATAACTAACTATAACTATTGCATGAAGTTTGTGGCACTCTACAGTTTGTCTGCTGAGCTGCAATGGTTTCCAATATGTTCCAAGCTGCAATTCAAAATGCTGGTTATCACTTTTAAAGTCCTGCATAGCATGGACCCAAGTTACTCGCAGGACCACTTATTCCCAAAGGCTTCTGCCCGTCTCACTAAATCTTATATGGCAGACATGTTCCCCTCTATTAAGCATTATCATCTTGCAGGACTGAGTGGTTGTGCTTTTTTTTTTTTTGCTATAATTTTTCTTAACTGCTCTAGGGAAAGCATCTCTCTTCAGGCAATTGAGTCCCAGCTTTTCCCAAGGCATTGGGAACCCAAAATATGTTTTGTAGTGTGACTTTGTTAAATGACAACTTGTTCTGGATTATTTTTCACTAAATATTTTCTCAAGTATAGTGTGCTTTCTTAATTTAGTTTTTTTGCGAACTGGTTGTTAGCCACTCAGCAACTCAGTCAGATGGTGGCCACATACATTTTCTGAATAAATAAATAAGTAAAAAACCTTTTGTTTCCCCAACAGGTGGCAATATATACTCACAAAAAATGTCAGGGGAGAAGCGTGGGGAGAAAAGGCCTCTTGTTTTTCACTAACGTTGTCTTGCATTCCGAGATACTTCTGTCCATTTTAGTTCTCCCATGTCTTTCCTTTTCTGCTGCAACTGGGAAGAGAAAAAGTTACTTGTCTATAACTGCCAAAATCTGTCCATAGAATTCCAGACCCAACTGGAATGAATTTTCCTTGAATATGAGCATCCACACTTTTCAAAAACATTGTTCCAGCTAATACTGCAGATTGTTATTTATTGTTATTGTATTGTTGTCACTTACGTTTGGACATTAGGGCCAAGGTAGTTTACATTATTTCAATAATATTTCAGTTGTACAGACTGCCATTACATTTTTCATTCAGTTTAATTCCATATTCATCTGCCGATGTATGCATTCCAATATATGTGTGTGTGTTCATGGCTACACACACACACACAGACACACACATGTGCACACATGGACAATATTCAGCTATATATAACATTTATCCATTGACTTTGGAACCTAATATTCTCTTTACCATAATAAGCTTATCCTAAGACATTCAGTCCAAGGTCATTCAGTATAGGGTCTGATTTTTTTCAATTAGCCAAGTTTCCTTCTCAACCAGAAATCCCATCCATTAATAGTTGAAGAATGAAGATAATCAGTCTGCCTCTCATACTCTCCCCAGCAGCTAGGAAATTTTTTAATAAGTATTATTATTCCCCTTTCAGTAGTTAGTTACCTGTAGGGTACTCCTCTGTGTATCTGGTGTGGAATGTGCCTTCCAATTATAGCTGAAATGAAAAAAAGTGCTTGACTGTTTCATTTTCTTGTCCTTCAAACAAAAAATGGTATAGCACTCTCCAAAGAAACAGTTCCTGATATAGAGTATAGCTCAGGTTAGATTATGAGATCAAGGTTGTTGCTATTAGCAGTATTAAAAATACATGCTTCTTTTCCAGTATATCTATAACTTCTGTGCATTTCTGTAAGTGGAGCCTAACTTGACAAGAGATATTAATAGTCCAAAATATCCAGGTGATATGCCCCTGTGGGAGATAAGATCACCTAAGAAGACTTAACAATGGTTGAAGGAATTGATTCATAGCTACTCCCACCTTTGCAGTAAAAAAGGAAGAAGCAAACTTCATTTCTATATATAAAACACATGCTGTAGCTTGACAAAATAGACCAAAAAGTTACATAAAACTGATTATCTCCTAGAAGAAGAAAGAACAATTTTCATGGTTATTGTTCTGAATGGTCAAGAACATCGTGAGTGGGGTAATATTATAATAATGTTACTAGATAGTGCAGGGAAGGATTTTCAAACAAATGTTTTCTTTAAGGGAGATTTGGGGGATTTAATATTTCTTGATATGTTAATCCTACCCAAAGGTGCAATTTTCTCTAAATGCATTTTGTATCCATTCTTTTGTAATATAATTTATGTTATTACAAATCTTTGCCTCACCTTTGCTTTTTGTGTGCATCTTAACAGTCCCGAGAAGACCATTCTCACTCAGGCAAAACATGATCCATTTGTCCTAGATAAAAAGCAACTGCAGCCGCTTGAAGTCTCAGTGAGGCCACTTTGATGCTAAATGCTGGAGTCTTAGAAGGGCTGGATAGAATGCACTGGCAAAAATTATAGTAAATGTTTGTAAGCATTTGCACATGGGTTTCATGTTTTCAAAAAACTGACATATTAATATATCATGTCTATTTTATATTACCCATAAACATGGACCATATCTTAAATATATAGTCTACTGGCACAAACTAAAGAGATGCTTCTGCATCCATAACATTCACAATGTAAAAGTGAAGAATTTTCTCTGTAAAACTAAAGTAGGCACCAATGTTAATTCAGTATAAACTAACTGGGGTAGCCTTTCTAATTATTAGAAAATAATTAAAATACATTGTTACTTATTAAAATGCTTGAATACATTAATCAAAGACAACAAATCCAATTTTGGTGTTAAATCTTCTTGATCTATTTGCTGTGGTGCTTGTGAAACTGAAAAAAAAGCAAAACATTTGGAAAACTGATAATATCTGAGGAGCATAATTCCGAGCTATAAGGAATAGAGAGGTAACATCCTAAATAATTGCTCATTCTAAGGGGTATTTTCTTAGAGCTGTTGATTGCCTAGTCTGGCTGATTGAATGCTTCCTGAGTAAGCAGAGTCTGTAAAAAGAATATGCAGCAGCCACATTTTAAGCAGTACACTTGTTAATGAATAATCAGGGAAAGCTAACAGTACTTTGCCAGGGGAATTTTAGGGAGATATTTTGTATCCATTTTCCCTTTTCCTAAGTCAAGAATTTGTACTTAGCCAACTTGAAAATCTGAAAAACGATTAAGAAGAAATAAAAAGTGTTCTGAGAAACAAAAGTGAAAATGAATGGACCTTTGCAATTACCAATTGCAATGCTTGTAATATGCTTCTATTCCCCCCTGAAAGATATATCTACATTAAATGCAAGCTTGTAGAGGTACTTAAAAAATAAGTCAAAGTACTGGACCAATGAGTAGCCACCTTTTGGCTGATGAAAAGGAAGCATTTATATCAGTTCAGGGAAAGAAGGATGCAACTGACCTCCTATGAGGAGAATTTTTCTTACTTCAGCCAACATCAGTTCCTGAACACATGATCTATTAACAAAGAAGCTGACACACTGCATTGGGGGAGGGGTAGTGGCTGAAATGAAAGTCCTCCCATTTCATTCCACGTATGGCATATCAGTACATCCTGGAGGGCATCTTAGAGGAGAGAGTATGATGACAATCAAGTCCATAATCAAGTTAGGAAAATCTCCATCAGAATTCCACGTGGATTACACATTGCAGATGATCTAAAGTGTGATGGGGGATTCCTGGTACTGAAAGAGTAGAAAGCACCCATCCATCCTGAAGATTAGGTTTTTCAATGGCTAAATCCACTACTCTAATCATAAGTCAAAAATCACTTCAACCGGCAGCTCCAGCATCACCCTTGTTAGAACTATTTAAGGGTGTTTTTCCTGTTGCAAGAAAAACTGATGTGATCCACTCATCACTTCACCTAAACTTGCTTTGTAGTAAACTGTTAATGCAGCAACAACCAGCCTTGTTAAACAAAACATAGCTCTCAACAGAGAGGAAATTTATGGAGATCTGTGTCACCCAAAACTGAGCCTCCAGAAAGACAAACATAATTTAATAGGTATAATAGAGATCCGGTGAGATCACTTTCATGGAAGCAATCTGATAAACAAAACTGTACCATTGTACAACTGAACAATTTAACAGAAAGAGGGGAGCAGTTGTACAAGGTATTTAAAATGTACATTCCAGCTCAACATTCCAAAAGAATGAACTTGCCACTGTAATAGAAAAGCAACTGATTTAAAATAAGGGAAAAAGAAATACAATAAATACTATTGCAAAAACAAGAATAAGGTGTGAATATTGCCTTCCAAAAACAAATTGCTGGTCTTTTAAACAGACATAAAAATGCAGTGATGGGAGACTTTAATTACCCTGACACACAGTGCTAATTGTGGTACTTCCAGAAAATATATGACTTGTCTTGCTGACAATTTTCTCCTCTGGAGGATAGAAAAATATAAAAGCCAACCAGGTATTCTTCATTTCATACAAATCAATAGATAATTATTGTTAAAGAAGTAGAAATAGCGGAAACATTGTGAAAATCTGTATAATTCAGGAAGTTTCATTTTAAGAGAAGCAAAAAGAAAAAAATAAACATATTCAAACATAGTCTTAAAAAAGTCAATTTTAATAAACTTAAAGCAATGATATATAAGATTCCAGGACATGAAAACTAATGTCAAAAAGACTCATTTTAGGTTCAAAATTAAAGGCACATTTTAGGTTCAAAACTAAAGGCACAGTTACAAACAATTTAAATAAGAAGAAAATAGATAATTCCTCCTGCTCTCCCACTTCCTAAAATGCCAATATAACTATACAGGATACTTAGTAAAAAATCAACAGACATAAAATGATTATGCAGCAGAAAGCTTCAGAGCATTAAGGCAGTGTTAGGAACAAAAACTTATGGAGAGGAAAGCTGAGGTTAGTGACGATACTAAGGGTAATAAAAGTTTTCTTCAAAAATGTACAAAAGAAAAACAATATATACACATACACACCCACACCGACATATATACACACACCCACACATACATACATATACATGTGCGTGTGTGTTTGTATGTGTGTGTCAAGGGCAGGTTTCAAAACCCATTGCTACCGGTTTGCTGTGGGCGCAGGAGTGCTTGTGGGCATTCTCGCATGCGCGCCGCTTCTACGCATGTGCAGAAACTTCTGGGCAGGTGGGCGGAGCTACTGCCACTGCCGCTACCGATTTGCTCTATCTGGGGTGAACCGGTAGCAACCCATCACTGGCGTGTGTGTATGTCATCATCATCATCATTTTAGCCATTGTCTATTCATTGCAGGATGAAGGCCTCTTCCGCATGTTTCCTCAGCTTTCTTTTGCCAATTGGGCTCAATTGCCAATTTTTGCTGATATCATCAATCTATCTTGATTTAGGTGTCTTTTGTGGAAGCGTTTTTATCAAGTGGCATCCATGACATTAGTTTCTATGACTGCCTTGGTCTACCTGCCATCAGTTCTTCTTGCTATGTGACCAACCCATTTCCATTTCAGTTCATTTATTCTCTTGATTATATCATAAATAATTGATATAAAAGCTACAAGTGGTGCAAAGAGCCATGGAAAGATACATGCAATATAAGATAGAAAGACCTGCACCTGGATTACAGAACAAATGAAAGTATGTATATGTATATATTTCAATGTGCAATATACCAATTGCACATTGAAAATGGAAAATTGCCAACAGTTAACAAATAAAAAAGAAGAGCTGTTCAACTCCTATTTTGATCCAGTCTTTAATACTATTACACAACAACAAATACGTTTAAAATGTATATTCTAAACTTCATTACTTTTAATGTTTTCAGCCTAGAAAGTGAAGCACCCTTAGTCAATCAAATAGCAAATTTATACTTCTGCCAATGGAGTACCTCTTTTAGCATATTTGTAGTAGCCTGTCCACTAGAGCTATGTTTCTTGGCAACCTTATGATGTATAGACTTCAACTCCCAGAATCCCCAGCTATGGGAATTCTCAGAGCTGAAGTCTACACTCTTAAAGCTGCCAAGGCTGAGAAACACTATGCTGTGATATAATGAAATGAACTCTGGGTACAATATAGGATAAAATTAATTCCAATAATAGAAGGTCAGATTTAATTCTCTGCCGATTTACTTACTGAATTTCTGGCATAGTAAAACCATAATGGGATAATTTTTACCCTATAGCTTTTATGTAAAGACTACAATAAATATTGGTATATTCCCACCAAAGTAGGAATAGCTTCTGAGATGTTTCTGAATTGATATTTTCCCCCATAATTTTTCTGTAGTAAGTCAGAAGGCTTATAGGGTCTAAGGATATGCTTTTCACTTGGCACAAATATGTCCTTTAACCCAATTATAATTAAACATATCTACCAGATCTAGGAATAGCAGCCTGTGTAAATTCTTGATTTTAAATACATTTATATACACAGTTTTTTAAGGTAGCACCCATAACTACAGGGACAGTTTAGAACGTTGATTGTTTTTGAAAAGCTTCTGAATATTTATTGCAAAATGTTAAGACTTTCTTTACAGACATAACAAATAACAATTGGGATAGATAAATGAGAAATGTCTGGGAAATTGAAATTATAGACATTTGCAGCTAGAATAACCATCCCTTACTAAAATCTAATCATAACAAGAGCTAGTGCAGCAGCCACTGCTATCTCTTATATCAGAATATTGGACTTCATTTACCATATGAAATAGAATGTAGAATGCTAAAAATTAGCTGAACTATTACTAACAAAATTATTTCAGTATGCATCTGAGTCAATCTTGATTGATTTCAGAAAATTAAGCAGGATTATTCTTGAATAGTAGTAGGATAGGAGACCACCAGGAAATTATTTGATTGTACATTAGAATAAGAAGTAAACACAATAATAATAATCCCAGAAGATAATAACAGAAAATTGACAAAAATGAAATAATATAAATAAATAAAATAAAATAATAACAGAAGTTGAGCTGGAATCAGATGAGACATTATTTTAAAACAACAAAAACAATAACCCCTTATGTATTTATTCATCCATATGTCCATTGAATTCAGTGGCATTTATATTGGGTAAATGGTGTAGAGCAGTGGTTTTCAACCTTCCTAATGCCGCGACCCTTTAATACAGTTCCTCATGTTGTGGTGACCCCCAACCATAAAATTATTCCTAA